>JBBPBX010095126.1:0-13254 GCA_038048925.1 Garcialebias charrua
TTTTTATTTTTTATTTATTTTATAGACGTTTTAATAAGATATTCATTCATTCATTCATTCATTCAACCTTTATTTATACAGGCTAGCCTCGTTGAGTCACGGGGACTCATTTACAAGAGGGACCTGTCTCACTCACACCAAACAACCATCCACTCTCACACTCACACCTAGGGTCAATTTAGAGTCACCAATCAGCCTAACAAGCATGTTTTTTGGTCTGTGGGAGGAAACCGGAGTACCCGGAGGAAACCCACGCATGCACGGGGAGAACATGCAAACTCCACCCAGAAAGGCCCCGGACCGGGATTTGAACCGGCAACCTTCTCGCTGAGAGGCAGCAGCTCTACCAGTTGTGCCACCGTGCTCAAGAAACATGTACTTTATGTTGATGCCACATCTCAGAATATCCCATCTTAAAACTCAAGTCATTTATTCCATTAAGTAGCTGTGATTTACAGTGGGAAATATGAATATCAAATCTAAAATGTAAGCTCTCAGAAATTAGTTTTTCAGATCATACCATTGACTGGTTCTCTATCTTTCAGATCGGAGGCAATGTGTTCAGCACAATGGTACTTCCTCCAGTTATTTAACAGTCAACAATGGTGTACCACAAGGCTCAGTCTTAGTACCCACCATCTTTACAATCTACATAGGTAATATAGGTCAGAACATCCCTGTTGCATCCTTACATTTCTATGCTGATGATACAGTTGTTTATTGTCGAACTAAAACAGTTGCTAAGGTTTTCCAGCTTTTGCAATCCGCCTTTGACATCATCCAGTCAGTTTTGTTCAGTCTCAAACTTGTCCTAAACGTCGACAAAACCAAAAGGATGCTGTTTTCAAACAGGAAAGTGGTCCCAGCTGTTCTTTCTTCGATTTTATCCTCAAATGGCGCCCCTATTGAATTTGTCGATTCCTACAAATATTTGGGTATCTCGGTCGACTCGCGTTTCTCTTTTAAGCTCCATGGGTAAACCTAGTAAGAAAACAGAAAGTTAAATTGGGTTTCTTTATCAGAAATAGGTTCTGTCTAACTTTAAATGCTAGGAAATGGTTTATAACTGCTACTTTCCTTCCCTCCATTGAAATTATTTACATGAACACTTCTACTTGCACTCTGCAGATGTTGGACGCTGTCTATCATGGTAATCTAAGCGTTATAACTGTCTGTAACTACCGTACCCATCACTGCACCCTGTATTCACTGCTTAACTGGTCACCAATGACTTCAAGCAAACTCTCTCACTGGTACATTTTCATCTTTAAAGGACAACACACCCACCGTGACAGTTAACAATTCACCATATTGGACAATACTGTAGTAGAATATGATGTCTATTTTCATTTTTGCATTTGGGCCAGGCGAGTGTAAAAAAACAAAAACCGAGTCCCGGAAGCACCCGGAAACCCCTCCGAAGATTGCCGAACTCTGGAGTGACGTAAAAAAGGACCCATTCAGAAGGCACTGCAATGGATCTTACGCTCCGACTTTGCCACACAGTCATAACCAGTCATTTTTTATCCTCCATCCTTACACATGTAAGTGTGACTGTGCTGCTAAAACCTCACTTCACCCGCTGTTGCAGCCGCGCACACACAGAGCTCAGACCCGCACACTCATACATCAGAACCGACGGTCATCGCAGCTGCAGACCCGCACACACACAGCTCAGACCCGCACACTCATACATCAGAACCGATGGTCATCGCGGCTGCAGACCCACACACACAGAGCTCAGACCCGAACACTCATAGCTGACACCTTATTATGCTAACTAGCATAGCATTAGCATTATGCCAACTAGCCACAGGCTAGCGACACACATTTTCATGAAAAAGTGATGTGAATATTACCAAACTATGGTACATTTAAAAGCCTGCTCTATTATTCATTCTGTTCTGATGTCAAAAATTAAATTGAGCAAAGTCTTACCCGCAAAACCTCCCGTTTTCTTACAACTGTCGAGGTCCGGGCCTTCTTCGCTGGTCGGTCCTCGGAGGTAGATGAGTCCAGTTTCCAGGGAGAGGCACATTCTTCCTTCAGTCTCGTACCACTTTTCTTCCAAATGCTGGGCAACACATCGGTTCGGCATTTTCTTAGTTGTATTCATAACTACTCTGGTCAGAAATAAGAAAGCTACTAGTTGATGCATGATGCTAGTTCTAACTCTGTCGGAATTCAAGGCGGATACTTCAGTGACGTCAATGCCCATATATGGAAAGGGGCAGACTTTTCCGGAGCGCTGCTGTTAAAATATGCAAAAAAAATCATGAAATAACACATTTAGCGTTATTTCTCTACAATATCAATAAACGCTCCTGTTTCATTATTTAATTCACTACTAAATATTAATGGCGATGCAATTTGAAAACATGGTGGATCATGGACTTTAAATCACTTCTTGGTCTGCTGCCTTCATCTCCTCCTAGATGTCACTGCATAAGTGCAGCTACAACGTGGGCTCTCAGGACATTATTACATGCAGTGTTCCCTCTGTGAGGACTGAACTAGGCAAATGGGCCTTCGCCTATTCCCCTTCTGATTCCTGGAATATCTTGCAAAAAGATCTGAAGCTCTCGACCATGACCTCTCTAGGTGGCTTCAAACATTTGCTAAGTTCCTGGGAAAAACGTATGCAGACATGTTCTTGTTTTTAGTTTTCCACATCGCCTTACAATCTAGCTGTTTTTGTTACATTTATTAAATTTTTTTTGTTTTTTTGTGGAAAATGTATTCATTTCATTTAAAAACATGACAATTATATATACAATACAATAACAAAAAGTAAATAAAATAAAATGAAAGGTGGCAGAAGAAGAACTAGTTTTATGAAAACTGCCCCTTTTTAACTCAATTCTAATGTAAATCAAATTATATATATAAAAAATTTAATTCACAAAGAAAAGAACAATCTAGCTAAATTAAAAACATAAAAACTCAAACATCTTAATCAAATCAGACAACAACTTAAAGCTCCACTGACATCATCTTTTGACTTTTCAAAAAATGGCACAACATATATAAATATTAAGATTGACCCCTGACCGTTTTTGCTAAAATAATGTTAAATGAATGAAAATTCCTCTCAAAATAGTTTAAAATTAGCGCCGTTTTTTTACACCGTAAATCCGGATTTTCCGGTCACGTGACTGTGACGTCAGATAAAGGATCTTCGCAAACTTACCCAGCAAACAACAATGGCAGAGCCTGTAGAATCCGATGACGAATTGAGCAATTATAGTGTAGATCTGAGTGACTTGTCCTCAGTTTGTGAAGGAGAACTTAGTTCTAGCGATGAACAAGAAGGATTAGGTTTTAATTTAGGTCAGGAATGCATATTAGCCTCATATAAGACGTAATTATTGTCAGTAATCGCATGAATATAAGCAATCCAATGGTTAGTCTGAATCAGATAAAGTTATTGGAAACTAGACAATTGGAATAGTGAATTTTATAAGGATTATTTAAACCACAATAGGTAATAGCGGTTAGCTTAGCCGTGTAGCTTCTTTGTTATTGTCATGATCTAACAATGAGGCGAGGTCGGCTCGCGTTTGCGATTTCTCTTTCAAAGACAGTAAATAGTCCATAACTCTCATGAATAAACACTCGGTGAATAAACAATACCTACTGATGTCAACTGAGCGCACAGACAGCATTAGAAAATTAATTAATACCACAGTAATTTTATTACCGAGTGCGTCACGGCTACCGCATATTAGCCTCGTCGAAGACGTAATTATTGTCAGTAATCGCATGAATATAAGCAATCCAATAGTTAGTCTGAAGCAGATAAAGTTATTGGAAACTAGATAATTGGAATAGTGAAGTTTACAAGGATTATTTATACCACAATAGCTAATAGCGGTTAGCTTAGACATGTGGCCTCTTTGTTGTCATGAGCTAACAAAGAGGCCGGGTCGCATCGTCCAACACTCTAAATAAACACTCCGTGAATAATCTAAAACAGTATATACTCCACCGATTATGTTTACAGAAAGACTTACTCGTTTTCTGGTGAGTTTTCCGACTGTAGCTCCTCTGCGTTGTTTCGATGTGGTGGCTTCACTTTCTTCTGTAGATTTTCTTTTAAAAATAGTAGGAATAGAACCCGGTTTCAAAACTTTTTTGAATCTTACTTTTAAGCCGAGAGATTTTTGTAAACCTGGTGTAAGTTCAAAACAGTCTGCTGTAAAATGCTCGCTGCAGAGAACAGAGGTTTTACTCGGAGTCCATTTCTCCCTGGTTCTCTGGACGTTTTTGGTCCATTCTTGATTAAGTTTCTCATCTTTTGGAAAAGTGTGAAGGCTCACTTCTTCACTGGCGAAATTAGAGCACCCAAATGCGACACAAACTGACGGCATTTTCAAGTGTTACAGGAAAAGAAAAAGCCGTTCTTGAAGACAATGAATCCCAGTTGCAAAGCCACCCGCTGACAACAACAGGCGGACACAATTCCTTTATCTGACGTCACAGTCACGTGACCGGAAAATCCGGATTTACGGTGTAAAAAAACGGCGCTAATTTTAAACTATTTTGAGAGGAATTTTCATTCATTTAACATTATTTTAGCAAAAACGGTCAGAGGTCTATCTTAATATTTATATATGTTGTGCCATTTTTTTTAAAGTTAAAAGATCATGTCAGTGGAGCTTTAAGTAGATATATGTATTAACGATTCTCATATTCTTCCAAGAAACTCGTCTTTACCAGTCTCTTAAATGTACACAGTGATCTGGCATTCTTAACAGTATCTTCCAAACCATTCCACAATCCTATTCCCTGAATTATTGTGGATCGTTCCTTCAAACTAGTACTAAAATAAGGCTTCACAAACATCTCAATTCCTTTAAGATATACACTCTCTCTTTTAAAAAATGTGTTTGAATATTGTCAGGCAACATGCCTTTATGTGCCTTATACATAAGCAACAAAATGTTATAATTAACCAAATCATAGAACTGCAAAATTTTCAGTTGATAAAATAAAGTAGTCGACGGATATCTATAGTATTTTTCATAATAATTCATACAGCTCTTTTCTGTAAAATGAACAAAGGATTAGTTATAGTTTTACATGCTTTACCCCAGACTTCAATACAGTAAACCAAATAAGGAACAACTATTGCATTATACAACATAAACATTGCTTTATCAGTGAATAACTCTCTTACTTTATACAGAACTGCTATTGATCTGGATATTTTTGTTATCAATTTGTTTATGTGAGTCTCCATGTTAATTTCTCATCAATAATAACACCCAAAAATTTCACCTCACTAACTCTACAAATTTCAGTTCCGTCTACCAAAAATGGAGCGTGAACATCAGTTTTTCTGTTGCTATGTATCATGTAATAAGTTTTATCCAGATTTAATGATAACTTATTTAGACAAAACCAATTTTGGATTTTCACAAATTCTGACTGTATTAACTCCAGCATTTGTTCTGTATCATCACCCTTACAAATAAATGTTGTGTCGTCTGCAAATAAAACACATCTAAAAAAGTCTGACACATTAACCAAGTCATTTACATACAAATTAAATAACCTGGGTCCAAGTACTGAGCCCTGAGGCACTCCACATGTGATATTACTAAATTTGGATCTTATGTCATGAATTTGAACAAATTGTTTTCGATCTTCCAAATAACTATTTACCCACTTTAATGCTGTCCCTCTAATACCATATTTATATAGTTTATCAAGAAGAATTCCATGATCTATAGTATCAAATGCCTTCCTTAAATCAACATAAATACTAATACAACTCTTCTTTTGATCAACTGCATTTGTTATTTGTTCCACCAATTCAACAAGTGCCATTGATGTAGACTTATTTTTTCTAAATCCATATTGACTGTTACTAAGTGTGTTTTGTTTATCAATGAATCGATCCAATCTTATCCCAAATAATTTCTCCAAAATTTTTGAAAATTGTGGCAACAGTGATATTGGTCTATAATTATTAAAGTCATGCTTATCCCCATTTTTAAAAAGTGGAACCACTTTGGCTGTTTTCATGTTATGTGGAAATATTCCTGATTTGAATGACAGGTTACAGATGTGTACAAATGGCTCAATGACATAACTCATTATATTTTTTACAAACATCATATCCATGTCAACCCAATCCTTAGATCTTTTATCTGCAAGGTCATTTACAACATCCATTACCTCTTCTTTGTCAGTTCCTTCCAAAAAGATACTATTGGCACAACTCTTAATTTTGTGATTCACGTTTGCATCTGCTGTAGGTATTTTGTTTGCAAGGCTTGGGCCAACATTTACAAAATAATTATTAAACTCATTTACAATCACATTTTGGTCATGGATATCATTACCATCCTTAACAAAATATTGTGGAATACTTTATTTGGATTCATGATTTTTTAGAACGCTATTCATTATTTGCCATGTTGATCTCATATTACCATTACTTTTGTCTAATAAATTACTATAATAGTCTTTCTTATGTTTTCTTATGATCCAAACCAGTTTGTTTTTATACTTTTTTATCTTTCTTCTGCTTCTTTTGTTTTCAATTTCAAGAAGCTCGAGTACAAATTATTCTTTTTTGTACAAGCGTTTTTCAATCCATTTGTCATCCATGGTTTATCAACAGTATTTCGTTTTGTATAATTTTTTTGCACACAATGTTTTTCGTACAATGCTCCCAAGGTGTTCATAAATACATCATATGCTATGTTAACATCATCAACATACACCGTTTTCCAATTTTGTTCCTGTAGATCGTGAATTAGATTATTCAAAGCCTTTTTTGATGTATTTATTATTTTTCTCTTGTTTGTATCTCCTTTTATATGACAATGATGTTTACCATAAATTGTGAAAACTGGTAAGTGGTCACTTACATCAGTAATCAAAATTCCTCCCATTATCTCTGTATTAGTTATGTTTGTAAAGATATTATCAATTTTAGTGGCGCTGTGAGTGGTATTTTTTGTCGGTTTAGATATTAATGGATACAGATTTAAACTATTCATTGAATTAATGAATATATTGATGTTAGTTGAGTCTGTATTTTTATTTAAGTCAATATTGAAGTCTCCACACAAAAACACAGTTTTATTAATACTCCGCTCCAGCATCTCCATGATTTGATCGGTGAATAGTTCTATATTTGACTCAGGTGATCGATATACTGTATACAACTTATCATTATGTTTTTTGAATTAGTGTTTATTATTTCAATTGTAATCATCTCCATGAGATTTTCTACTATAACCGACATTTTGTCAATCTTTTTACATGTTATTTCTTTATTTATAAATAGAGCCACTCCACCACCTCGTTTATTTTTTCTGTTCATATAATAAAGTTCATACCCATCAATGTTAACACTGTTTATATTTTCATTATTTTCACTTGTTATTCTCAATTTGTATGCATCCTTTATGATTGTGTACTGTTATCTTTGTTGTCCACTGTTGTCAACACTTTGTTAAAACCAGGTCTTTCTTCTAAATCCGTCCCAGTGGCCCAATGGCATTAACCTGTCTAAATAAAGGTTGAATAAGGGCCAAGATGGTGTAGAGACAAGGGCAACCAACTTGGGACCCGAAAGACCCAGGTTCGAACCCCGGCCGCTGCACACCTTGGGGTGTCTATGAGTGCACACCTATTTCCCCAGCTCCCCGGGCGCTTTCTATGGCTGCCCACTGCACCACCTGGTGGGGGTTGGGTTAAATGCAGAGACAAATTTCGTCTTGTATGGGAAACATACACAGATGACAAAAATGTGACATTTATTATTATTTTATTATTAATGGGGGAAAAAAAACTACCACCTCCTGCAGTATCAAGTGGTGACCAGGTTCCTGCTTGCATTATTTATTTTTTTCAGATCCAACTAAAATCATACTGCACGAACATGGAAAATGGACTTCCATTAACTTGGCAAAATATCTCGAAATGGGCCACAGAAGTACTCACAGGGAAGGAAACAATGTTAATTTATCAAAGCAGGACAACAGATTCTTTGAGAATAATTCAGAAGAAGAATCTGCAAATGGGCCTTCTCCTATTCCCCTTCTGATTCCTGGAATATCTTGCAAAAAGATCTGAAGCTCTCGACCATGACCTCTCTAAGTGGCTTCAAACATCTGCTAAGTTCCTGGAGAAAACGTATGCAGACATGTTCTTGTTTTTAGTTTTTCACATCGCCTTACAATCTAGCTGTTTTTGTTACATTTTTTAAATAACATTTTATTTTCACTTGTTATTCTCAATTTGTATGCATCCTTTATGATGGTGTACTGTTATCTTTGTTGTCCACTGTTGTCAACACTTTGTTAAAACCAGGTCTTTTTTCTAAATCAGTCCCAGAGGCTCAATGGCATTAACCTGTCTAAATAAAGGTTGAATGGGGGAAAAAAAACTACCACCTCCTGCAGTATCAAGTGGTGACCAGGTTCCTGCTTGCATTATTTATTTTTTTCAGATCCAACTAAAATCATACTGTACGAACATGGAAAATGGACTTCCATTAACTTGGCAAAATATCTCGAAATGGGCCACGGAAGTACTCACAGGGAAGGAAATAATGGTTATTTATCAAAGCAGGACAACAGATTCTTTGAGAACAATTCAGAAGAAGAATCTGCAAATGGGCTAAGGAATCTGGCTCTTGAGAGTTGCTTTTCTCTCCAGAACAATAAGGCCATTGCTGCCTGTTATCACTCGACTGACATGCAGCTTTGTAATCACCCAAACATCTTCTGTGCTTTGACCTCAAACATTCTGACTCTACCTTATTTCTTATTAACCCAATGATGTAAGAAAGTATAGAGAAGTCAGCAATGTGCACATTTTTGATATGGCTTTCCAAAAATATTTAACCAAAGGCAACTAGAAGTCTTTTCATTCCTTTTTAATTTCTCATTCGAGGAACTTTCTCATTTCAAAATGAAATGTGTAGAATTTTAAGTTTTAAGAATGTGGTGAGAAATTCTGGTTATGCAAGCTGAACTCGCATGCAAATCACACTCCCTCCCCTACTCCTTGAGGGAAGGGAGAGTCTCTTACATAAAACAGTTCTGTGAAATGACCACACAGACCCGTCCGTCTTTCTGCTCCCTCTGGCCAAAAATAACAGTCAGCCACATCATAAACAAGCTTCAGTTTTCAGAAAAAAGCTAGCATTGCAAAACCAAGAGAGGTGTGGAGCACAACTCAGCCGTGTTGATGTGAAGCACAACGCGTTAATGAGCTGCGGCATCATATTATCTTTTCACTGAGGTGCTGACCTGAAGTGACCAATGAAGGAGTTTGCAGTTTCACACTGGAGGCAAAAGACCAAAAGGTTGTGCTGAGGTAGAATGTAAAACGTAAAAAATAATAATTAATGGAAGCAAAGTGCAGATGGATGTACATGGAGGTTTGTTACAACCCTAAGTGGTGTTTTGTACAGATGTCTTATAGAAAAAGCAGAAATGAAGCTGGCAAACAATTGACTGCAGAAATTTCAATAAAACATAAAAACTGTGGGAGCCTTCAGTACATTATTGTGCGCGCAGTCTGCATTTTACCAGACATATTGAAACACTGCCACAAAAAATTCCTGCGGGGTCAATAAAGCTCTTATCATATATGTTAATTTCTTTATTTCTTTCATTAGACTCCTGTTTACTTCTAGCTTTAACTTTATGTGTAAGTCCTATACAAAACTCCCACCAGCAATATTACACTTGTAACTGTTTCAAACCTTACCTGTACCAGAGCATGTCAAGTGAAATAAAAGAGACAGTCATCAGTGAAAACTCCTAATTACAAAGACATTTATTATCTTATTTACCCAGATTTACAGGCTGCAGTAGCTCAGTGGTCAGTGCCACAATCTTGTCATCCTGAGGCAGCAGGTTTGAGCCCAGGTTACTCTCAATATAACCAAAAATGAACAATTCACATCACCAGCCAGCTTTACTTCAGTTTTGCTTTTATTTCTTCCAATGCACGTTTTATTTTTGACTGTTTAACTGTAACATCTTTGAAATCCACACAGAGGGCTGTGGTAGCTCCGTGGTCTGTGGTTGTGTCAGAAAGAGCATCCGGCATAAAAATTGCCAAGTCTTTGTATGACTTAGTTCGCTGTGGCGACCCCTGAAGAAGGGAGCAGCCAAATGAAAAAACAAAACAAAACAAAAAAACTGTAACATCTTTAACTAATTGCTTCTCATTTATGTGGTTATTCTAAAATTACAGATGTGACATGAAATAAAACAATGATTTGCTTCATAAATGGAAAAGATGTACAGAAATCAATGATGAGTATAGCCTAACTATTTATTATAAAACACATTTTATGCATTGAAAAATAAAACGTACTGTTCTACATTAATATTTGCACAGTTAAACTTTGTCAGGCAGAGATACAAAAACTGATTGTGATTTGGTGTTTTTCAGAGTTTTATTGATCCAGTCCTCAAGGTCCAACTGGTCCTCATAGATGGACTCAAAGTGACCATGTTTCTTCTGTGTTCCTTTTCTTTCAGTGAAATAAAGCAGGTAGCTCCAACAAGACCATTTTATTTGTTTTTAGGCAGCACGGTGGCACAACTGATAGAGAGCAGGCCGCTGGTTCAAATCCCGCTCTGGGCCTTTCTGGGTGGAGTTTGCATGTTCTCTCCGTGCATGCGTGGGTTTCCTACGGGTACTCCGGTTTCCTCCCACAGACCAAAAAACTGTATGTTAGGCTGATTGGTAACTCTAAATTGTCCCTAGGTGTGAGTGAGAGAGTGAATGGTTGTTTGTCTCGTTTGTCTCTATGTGGCCCTGTGATGGACTTGCGACCCATCCAGGGTGTACCCCGCCTCTCGCACAGCGATTGCTGGATATGGGCACCGGCGACCCCCGTGACCCAAAATGGAAGAAGTGAGTAAAAGATAATGGATGGATGGTATAAAATGTTGATAAAGGTCCATTTCAAAACACCTTTCACAGCCTTTACTTTTCTGTCAGTTTCACTGCTGGACCTGGTCTTCTTTTTTTCAATATAAAATTGTTCTCTGTGAAAGATTGACTTGAAAAAATTAACACTTAACAAGCTAGCTACACCCTTCATGTCTGCCATGACTGCTTTAGACACAACTAACAATACCACAGAACAATCCACAGTGGATTCGTGAAGGCATTGACCTTTTTATAATTATTGATGTGCATGCATATAATAGGGCGACACATGCTTACGTAAGGTCATAGTCATTTCCGGTTGGCGTTCAACTCCATTGTTTCAGTCTTTACATTTGTTTTTTCATTCACTTTTATAAACAAATATATATATATATATATACAGTATATATGTATATAAATTACTGTAGTGTTACTGGTACTGTATTGTGATAGTGGCGTGCAATGTTGCCGGGTGTTGGAATGACTGCAGAGCACAGCTGGAACAGGTAACGCAGTTTAGACTTGGTGCATTTCAATTAACTGAAAGTTGGTAAGACCACAATGCACCCCAAAATACTGAGCATGTGCAATAGTAACTGTAAAACAGTGAATAGATCCCCATGTTTTGGTCCTACCAACTTTACATAAGCAGAGAGAAGAGAGCCTCTGATTGAGTTGTGCCTTCTCCTGACAGTGAAGTCCTAACCAGTGAAAAAGCTATTTCTGCATTGACAAGCACATTCAAAAAATAGGATTGAATTGTTATATTTTATTAAATTAAAACAGTTTCTTGCTCAATTTTACAAGGATTTACAAAACATTAAAAATAATCAAAAAATATAAAATTGTAATGAGCAGCACGGTGACGCAACTGATAGAGCTGCTGCCTCTCAGCAAGCAGGTTACCCTGGTTCAAATCCCGGTCCATGGACCTTTCTGGGTGGAGTTTGCATGTTCCCTCTGTGCATGCGTGGGTTTCCTACGGGTACTCTGGTTTCCTCCCACAAACCAAAAAATATGCAGGTTAGGCTGATTGGTAACTCTAAATTGTCCCTAGGTGTGAATGAGAAAGTGAATGGTTGTTTGTCTCGTTTGTCTCTGTGTCTTTGTGATGGACTTACGACCTGTCCAGGGTGTACCTCGCCCCTCGCACAGTGATTTGCTGGACATGGGTACCGGCAACCCCCGTGACCCAAAATGGAAGAAGCGGATAAAAGATAATGGATGGATGGATGGATTTCATACATTGAGGAAATTAAGTATTTGAACACCCTGCAACTTTGCAAGTTATCCCAATTAGAAATCATGGAGGGGTCTGCAATTTTCATCTTAGGTGCATGTCCACTGTGAGAGAAATAATCTAAAAACAAAACAACAAACAAACAAAAAAATCCGGATATCACAATGTATGATTTTTTAAATAATTAATTCATGTGTTACTGCTGCAAATAAGTATTTGAAAATCAATGTTAATATTTGGCACAGTAGCCTTTGTTTGTAATAACAAAGGTCAAATGTTTCCTGTAGTTTTTCCACCAGGTTTGCACACACTGCAGCAGGCATTCTGGCCCATTCCTCCACACAGATCTTCTCTAGATCAGCCAGATTTCTGGGCTGTCGCTGAGGAACACAGAGTTTGAGCTCCCTCCAAAGATTTTCTATAGGGCTTAGGTCTGGAGACTGGCTAGGCCACTCCAGAACCTTGATATGTTTCTTACGGAGCCACTCCTTGATTCTCCTGGCTGTGTGCTGCGGGTCAATGTCATGTTGGAAGATCCAGCCATGACCCATCTTCAATGCTCTGAGGGAAGGAGGTTGTTCCCCAAAATCTTGCAATACATGGCCCCGGTCATCCTCTCCTTAATACAGTGCAGTCGTCCTGTCCCATGTGCAGAAAAACACCCCCCAAAGCATGATGCTTCCACCCCCATGCTTCACAGTAGAGAAGGTGTTTTTGGATGATACTCATCATTCTTTGCCCTCCAAACATGGCGAGTGGAATTAATACCAAAAAGTTCTATTTTGGTCTCATCGGACCACATAACTTTCTCCCATGACTCCTCTGGATCATCCAAATGCTCATGGGCAAACTTAAGACGGGCCTGGACGTGTGCTGATTTAAGCAGGGGGACCTTCCGTGCCATTCATGATTTTAAACTATGACATATTAGTGTATTACCAACAGTAACCATGGAAACAGTGGTGCCAGCTTTCTTCAGGTAATTAACCAGCTCCTCCCGGGTAATTCTGGGCTGATTCCTCACATTTCTTAGGATCATTGATACGCCACGAGGTGAGAGCTTGCATGAAGCCCCAGTCCGAGGGAGACTGACAGTC
>JBBPBX010095127.1:0-13253 GCA_038048925.1 Garcialebias charrua
ATGACATTAATTAAGCCACGCCCCCTCACAACAGGAAGTGTACAGTTGTACATTGAACGTCCCGATCGGACACCTGTTACCTAATCAGCGTGACGGTGTGTCCAGTGACCGAAGACATGTTGGTGTAACAAGCTTTCCAACACTGACCGTTTTGGGTGGAGCATGTGGGCGTGGTTATGTGGCGAATCAGACGTAACGCCGTCACAATACGTTTGGCCTTTTGGGAGCTTTATCATATCCCAAAACTCACCAAATTTGGCAGACTCGTCAGGACTGGTGAAAAATTACATATTTTGGGGGCGTGGCCAAAATTGCAAAAGAAACGGCTCAAGAGCGCCACCTAGAATATTTCAAACTACCCTCCGCATTGGCCTTAGTTTCACGTAGGATCATGAAATTTGGTACACTTGTCCAATTCACCAAGACGCACAGAAAACCCTCTGGCGTCAACGTTGTACGATAAATGGGAAGGCGGCCATTTTGGAATGTGGACCAAATTGAGTGCACGCACTGGGTGCCGAACGGGTACGGGAAAGGCACGAGAGCGTTTCGGGGTGGACCAGCTCGACTTCCCGCGGTCGCCGCGAGAAGGGCGGAGCGGCGCTAAGGCATTCACACGTGCATTTTCGTAGGAAATGCGGTTTTTCTAGTTATTATAGTTACTATCTTCCGTCCGTACGTTTTTTGGCACGCTACTCCTCCTAGAGTATTTGTGCCATTTCAACGATTCATATATCAAAATGTTCAGCTCGTTCAGGACAATCCAGCTATGACTTTTGGTAATGCTGCAAGTTGCGCTTTTTGAAATATTAAGCCTTTTCGGCCATTTTTTTCCCATTGAAAATGAATGGAGCTAAAATGAAATGGTCTTTTGGGGGCTTTATCATACCCTAAAACTCACCAAATTTGGCAGACTCATCACTCAGACATGCAGGAGTAACAAATGATCAAAACCTCGCATTTTCATATATGCTGAAGGGGCGTGGCCTGGCCTCAAAGTTAGGCATCTCGCCATGAAAAACGAAACACTAATAGCACCTACACGAAAACCGTCTAATACATCAAACCTTCAGTGATTGACCCACAACCACTCCCCTGCAATACTGAATGGTCAAATCATGACATTAATTAAGCCACGCCCCCTCACAACAGGAAGTGTACAGTTATACATTGAACGTCCCGATCGGACACCTGTTACCTAATCAGCGGGACGGTCTGTCCAGTGACCGAAGACATGTTGCTGTAACAAGCTTTCCAACACTGACCGTTTTGGGTGGAGCATGTGGGCGTGGCGATGTGGCGAATCAGCCGTCACGCCGTCACAAACGAAACACTAATAGCACCTACACGAAAACAGTCTAATACATCAAACCTTCAGTGATTGACCCACATCCGGTCCCCTGCAATACTGAATGGTCAAATCATGACAATAATTAAGCCACGCCCCCTCACAACAGGAAGTGTACAGTTGTACATTGAACATCCCGATCGGACACCTGTTACCTAATCAGCGTGACGGTCTGTCCAGTGACCGAAGACATGTTGCTGTAACAAGCTTTCCACGACTGGTTGTTTTGGGTGGAGCATGTGGGCGTGGCGATGTGGCGAATCAGACGTAACGCCGTCACAATACGTTTGGCCTTTTGGGAGCTTTATCATATCCCAAAACTCACCAAATTTGGCAGACTCGTCAGGACTGGTGAAAAATTACATATTTTGGGGGCGTGGCCAAAATTGCAACAGAAAGGGCTCAAGAGCGCCACCTAGAAAATTTCAAACTACCCTCCGCATTGGCCTTAGTTTCACGTAGGATCATGAAATTTGGTACACTTGTCCAATTCACCAAGACGCACAGAAAACCCTCTGGCGTCAACGTTGTACGATAAATGGGAAGGCGGCCATTTTGGAATGTGGACCAAATTGAGTGCACGCACTAGGTGCCGAACGGGTACGGGAAAGGCACGAGAGTGTTTCGGGGTGGACCAGCTCGACTTCCCGCGGTCGCCGCGAGAAGGGCGGAGCGGCGCTAAGGCATTCACACGTGCATTTTCGTAGGAAATGCGGTTTTTCTAGTTATTATTATTATTCTTATATGTTACTATCTTCCGTCCGTACGTTTTTTGGCGTCCTACTCCTCCTACAGTTTTCGTGCCATTTCAACATGTCATATATCAAAATGTTCAGCTCGTTCAGGACAATCCAGCGATGACTTTTGGTAATGGTGCAACTTTAGCTTTTTGAGATATTTAGCCTTTTCGGCCATTTTTTTCCCATTGAAAATGAATGGAGCTAAAATGAAATGGCATTTTGGGGGCTTTATCGTATCCTAAAACTCACCAAATTTGGCAGACTCATCATTCAGACATGGGGGAGTAAAGATTTATCAAAACCTCGCATTTTCATATATGCTGAAGGGGCGTGGCCAGGCCTCAAAGTTAGGTATCTCGCCATGAAAAACGAAACACTAATAGCACCTACAAGAAAACTGTCTAATACATCAAACCTTCAGTGATTGACCCACAACCGGTCCCCTACAATACTGAATGGTCAAATCATGACATTAATTAAGCCACGCCCCCTCACAACAGGAAGTGTACAGTTATACATTGAAGGTCCCGATCGGACACCTGTTACCTAATCAGCGGGACGGTCTGTCCAGTGACCGAAGACATGTTGCTGTAACAAGCTTTCCAACACTGACCGTTTTGGGTGGAGCATGTGGGCGTGGCGACGTGGCGAATCAGACGTAACGCCGTCACAAACGAAACACTAATAGCACCTACACGAAAACTGTCTAATACATCAAACCTTCAGTGATTGACCCACATCCGGTCCCCTGCAATACTGAATGGTCAAATCATGACATTAATTAAGCCACGCCCCCTCACAACAGGAAGTGTACAGTTGTACATTGAAGGTCCCGATCGGACACCTGTTACCTAATCAGCATGACGGTCTTTCCATAGAGATTGTGTTTATATTTGTGTGAATGCCAACAAGGCATTCACACTATAGAGATTGTGTTTATATTTAATATTATTATTATAGTTACTATCTTCCGTCCGTACGTTTTTTGGCACGCTACTCCTCCTAGAGTATTTGTGCCATTTCAACGATTCATATATCAAAATGTTCAGCTCGTTCAGGACAATCCAGCTATGACTTTTGGTAATGCTGCAAGTTGCGCTTTTTGAAATATTAAGCCTTTTCGGCCATTTTTTTCCCATTGAAAATGAATGGAGCTAAAATGAAATGGTCTTTTGGGGGCTTTATCATACCCTAAAACTCACCAAATTTGGCAGACTCATCACTCAGACATGCAGGAGTAACAAATGATCAAAACCTCGCATTTTCATATATGCTGAAGGGGCGTGGCCTGGCCTCAAAGTTAGGCATCTCGCCATGAAAAACGAAACACTAATAGCACCTACACGAAAACCGTCTAATACATCAAACCTTCAGTGATTGACCCACAACCACTCCCCTGCAATACTGAATGGTCAAATCATGACATTAATTAAGCCACGCCCCCTCACAACAGGAAGTGTACAGTTATACATTGAACGTCCCGATCGGACACCTGTTACCTAATCAGCGGGACGGTCTGTCCAGTGACCGAAGACATGTTGCTGTAACAAGCTTTCCAACACTGACCGTTTTGGGTGGAGCATGTGGGCGTGGCGATGTGGCGAATCAGCCGTCACGCCGTCACAAACGAAACACTAATAGCACCTACACGAAAACAGTCTAATACATCAAACCTTCAGTGATTGACCCACATCCGGTCCCCTGCAATACTGAATGGTCAAATCATGACAATAATTAAGCCACGCCCCCTCACAACAGGAAGTGTACAGTTGTACATTGAACATCCCGATCGGACACCTGTTACCTAATCAGCGTGACGGTCTGTCCAGTGACCGAAGACATGTTGCTGTAACAAGCTTTCCACGACTGGTTGTTTTGGGTGGAGCATGTGGGCGTGGCGATGTGGCGAATCAGACGTAACGCCGTCACAATACGTTTGGCCTTTTGGGAGCTTTATCATATCCCAAAACTCACCAAATTTGGCAGACTCGTCAGGACTGGTGAAAAATTACATATTTTGGGGGCGTGGCCAAAATTGCAACAGAAAGGGCTCAAGAGCGCCACCTAGAAAATTTCAAACTACCCTCCGCATTGGCCTTAGTTTCACGTAGGATCATGAAATTTGGTACACTTGTCCAATTCACCAAGACGCACAGAAAACCCTCTGGCGTCAACGTTGTACGATAAATGGGAAGGCGGCCATTTTGGAATGTGGACCAAATTGAGTGCACGCACTAGGTGCCGAACGGGTACGGGAAAGGCACGAGAGTGTTTCGGGGTGGACCAGCTCGACTTCCCGCGGTCGCCGCGAGAAGGGCGGAGCGGCGCTAAGGCATTCACACGTGCATTTTCGTAGGAAATGCGGTTTTTCTAGTTGTGTGAATGCCACATAGGCATTCACACTATAGTGATTGTGTTTATATTTATTGTGTGAATGCCAACAAGGCATTCACACTATAGAGATTGTGTTTATATTTGTGTGAATGCCAACAAGGCATTCACACTATAGAGATTGTGTTTATATTTATAGTTACTATCTTCATTCCGTACGTTTTTTGGCATGTAACTACTCGTACAGTTTTGGTGCGATTTCAACAATTCATATATCAAAATGTTCAGCTCATTTAGGACAATCCGGCTATGACTTTTGGTAATGCTGCAACTTTAGCTTTTTGAGATATTCAGCCTTTTCGGCCATCTTTTTCCCATTGAAAATGAATGGAGCTAAAATGAAATGGCCGTTTGGAGGCTTTATCATATCCTAAATCTTACCAAATTTGGCAGACTCATCACTCAGACATGGGGGAGTAAAAAAATATCAAAACCTCACGTTTTCATATATTATGAAGGGGCGTGGCCTGGCCTCAAAGTTAGGCATCTCGCCATGAAAAACGAAACACTTATAGCACCTACACGAAAACCGTCTAATACATCAAACCTTCAGTGATTGACCCACATCCCGTCCCCTGCAATACTGAATGGTCAAATCATGACATTATTTAAGCCCCGCCCCCTCACAACAGGAAGTGTACAGTTGTACATTGAACGTCCCGATCGGACACCTGTTACCTAATCAGCGTGACGGTCTGTCCAGTGACCGAAGACATGTTGCTGTAACAAGCTTTCCAACACTGACCGTTTTGGGTGGAGCATGTGGGCGTGGCAATGTGGCGAATCAGACGTAACGCCATCGCAAACGAAACACTAATAGCACCAACACGAAAACCGTCTAATACATCAAACCTTCAGTGATTGACCCACATCCGGTCCCCTGCAATACTGAATGGTCAAATCATGACATTAATTAAGCCACGCCCCCTCACAACAGGAAGTGTACAGTTGTACATTGAACGTCCCGATCGGACACCTGTTACCTAATCAGCGTGATGGTCTGTCCAGTGACCAAAGACATGTTGCTGTAACAAGCTTTCCACGACTGGTTGTTTTGGGTGGAGCATGTGGGCGTGGCGATGTGGCGAATCAGACGTAACGCCGTCACAATACGTTTGGCCTTTTGGGCTTTATCATATCCCAAAACTCACCAAATTTGGCAGACTCGTCAGGACTGGTGAAAAATTACATATTTTGGGGGCGTGGCCAAAATTTCAAAAGAAACGGCTCAAGAGCGCCACCTAGAAAATTTCAAACTACCCTCCGCATTGGCCTTAGTTTCACGTAGGATCATGAAATTTGGTACGCTTGTCCAATTCACCAAGACGCACAGAAAACCCTCTGGCGTCAACGTTGTACGATAAATGGGAAGGCGGCCATTTTGGAATGTGGACCAAATCGAGTGCACGCATTGGGTGCCGAACGGGTACGGGAAAGGCACGAGAGTGTTTCGGGGTGGACCAGCTCGACTTCCCGCGGTCGCCGCGAGAAGGGCGGAGCGGCGCTAAGGCATTCACACGTGCATTTTCGCAGGAAATGCGGTTTTTCTAGTTGTGTGAATGCCAACAAGGCATTCACACTATAGAGATTGTGTTTATATTTATTGTGTGAATGCCAACAAGGCATTCACACTATAGAGATTGTGTTTATATTTGTGTGAATGCCAACAAGGCATTCACACTATAGAGATTGTGTTTATATTTGTGTGAATGCCCATTCACACTATAGAGATTGTGTTTATATTTATTATTATTATTATTATTCTTATATGTTACTATCTTCCGTCCGTACGTTTTTTGCCACCCTACTCCTCCTACAGTTTTTGTACCAATTCAACAAATCATATATCAAAATGTTCAGCTCGCTCAGGACAATCCAGCTATGACTTTTGGTAATGATGCAACTTTAGCTTTTTGAGATATTTAGCCTTTTCGGCCATTTTTTTCCCATTGAAAATGAATGGAGCTAAAATGAAATGGCCTTTGGGGGGCTTTATCATATCTTAAATCTCACCAAATTTGGCAGACTCATCACTCAGACATGGGGGAGTAAAAAAATATCAAAACCTCACGTTTTCATATATGCTGAAGGGGCGTGGCCTGGCCTCAAAGTTAGGCATCTCGCCATGAAAAACGAAACACTTATAGCACCTACACGAAAACTGTCTAATACATCAAACCTTCAGTGATTGACGCACATCCCGTCCCCTGTAATACTGAATGGTCAAATCATGACATTATTTAAGCCCCGCCCCCTCACAACAGGAAGTGTACAGTTGTACATTGAACGTCCCGATCGGACACCTGTTACCTAATCAGCGTGACGGTCTGTCCAGTGACCGAAGACATGTTGCTGTAACAAGCTTTCCAACACTGACCGTTTTGGGTGGAGCAAGTGGGCGTGGCGATGTGGCGAATCAGACGTAACGCCATCGCAAACGAAACACTAATAGCACCTACACGAAAACCGTCTAATACATCAAACCTTCAGTGATTGACCCACATCCGGTCCCCTGCAATACTGAATGGTCAAATCATGACATTAATTAAGCCACGCCCCCTCACAACAGGAAGTGTACAGTTGTACATTGAACGTCCCGATCGGACACCTGTTACCTAATCAGCGTGACGGTCTGTCCAGTGACCAAAGACATGTTGCTGTAACAAGCTTTCCACACTGACCGTTTTGGGTGGAGCATGTGGGCGTGGCGATGTGGCGAATCAGACGTAACGCCGTCACAATACGTTTGGCCTTTTGGGAGCTTTATCATATCCCAAAACTCACCAAATTTGGCAGACTCGTCAGGACTGGTGAAAAATTACATATTTTGGGGGCGTGGCCAAAATTGCAACAGAAAGGGCTCAAGAGCGCCACCTAGAATATTTCAAATTACCCTCCGCATTGGCCTTAGTTTCACGTAGGATCATGAAATTTGGTACACCTCCCCGATTCACCAAGGCGCACAGAAAACCCTCTGGCACCAACGTTGTACGATGAAAGGAAAGGCGACCTTTTCGGCCATTTTTATCCCATTGAAAATGAATGGAGCTAAAATGAAATAGCATTTTGGGGGCTTTTTCATATCCCAAAACTCACCAAAATTGGCAGACTCATCAGGACTGGTGAACAATTACATATTTTGGGGGCGTGACCAAAATTTCAAAAGAAACGGCTCAAGAGCGCCACCTAGAAAATTTCAAACTACCCTCCGCATTGGCCTTAGTTTCACGTAGGATCATGAAATTTGGTACACTTGTCCAATTCACCAAGACGCACAGAAAACCCTCTGGCGTCAACGTTGTACGATAAATGGGAAGGCGGCCATTTTGGAATGTGGACCAAATTGAGTGCACGCACTAGGTGCCGAACGGGTACGGGAAAGGCACGAGAGTGTTTCGGGGTGGACCAGCTCGACTTCCCGCGGTCGCCGCGAGAAGGGCGGAGCGGCGCTAAGGCATTCACACGTGCATTTTCGCAGGAAATGCGGTTTTTCTAGTTATTATTGTCGGTTACTATCCTGATTCCGTACGTTTTTCGGCACGCTACTCCTCCTACAGTTTTTGTGCTATTTCAACAATTCATATATCAAAATGTTCAGCTCATTTAGGACACTCCGGCTATGACTTTTGGTATTGGTACAACTTTAGCTTTTTGAAATATTCAGCCTTTTCGGCCATTTTTTTCCCATTGAAAATGAATGGAGCTCATTTTACATCCTTGATATCTTTGGAACTCTTTACAATATTTCACTACTCCTTTCACATTTAGGACCAGCTCAGCTTCCTTCAGCTACCTTGAACATTTTTTAAAAAATATTTCAGCTACTTTCAGCTAATTTCAGCTGTTTTTTCAACTGCTTTGCACTCTTTTCAGCTTTATGCAACTTACTTCAACATTTTTGTACTTCTACTGACTTATTTCTGCTAATTTCAGATCATTATGCTCCTTTCAGATAATTTTTGAAAGATTGGGATATTTTAGCTATTTTAGCTACTATTTAGCTGTTTTATGATAATTTCAGCTTTTTCAGCTATTTCAACAAATTTTTTTAATCAATCCAACTTTTTTCAGCCTAATTCAGCAAAACCATGCTCTACCAACTTCCTTCTGGTAATTTAAGATTGTTTCTGCTTGTTTTAGCTGTTGTTCAGCTGTTTTTGGCCAATTTCAGCTTTATTCAGATATTTTCAACTTTATTTTGCTTATTTCTACTTATTTCAGATTTTTTTCAATTTCAGATTGTTTCAGATACTTCATATTATGCTGCTTTGTGCTTATTTCTGCTAGTTTCAGCTTCTTCTGCTATTTTAGCTACTATTAAGCTGTTTTTATGCTAATTTAGGCTTGTTTCAACACATTCCACATTATTTGAACTCATTTCAACTTTTTCCAGCCAAATTCTGCAAAAATGTACTCTCTCTACTAATTTCTAAGACATTTAAGCTTCTTTCTGCTATTTCAGATAATATTCAGCTGTTTTTGCTATCTTAAGCTTTTTTCAGATAATTTCAACTTTATTTTGCTTATTTCTGCTTAGTTCAGATTTTTTCAGATTTCAGATTGTTTCAGATATTTTAGATTATTCAGATTATGATGCTTTGTGCTTATTTCTGCTAGTTTCAGCTTCTTCTGCTATTTTAGCTACTATTAAGCTGTTTTTATGCTAATTTAGGCTTGTTTCAACAAATTCCACATTATTTGAACTCATTTCAACATTTTTCAGCCTAATTCTGCAAAACTGTACTCTCGCTACTAATTTCTAAGACATTTAAGCTTCTTTCTGCTATTTCAGATAATATTCAGCTGTTTTTGCTATCTTAAGCTTTTTTCAGATAATTTCAACTTTATTTTGCTTATTTCTGCTTAGTTCAGATTTTTTCAGATTTCAGATTGTTTCAGATATTTTAGATTATTCAGATTATGATGCTTTGTGCTTATTTCTGCTAGTTTCAGCTTCTTCTGCTATTTTAGCTACTATTAAGCTGTTTTTATGCTAATTTAGGCTTGTTTCAACACATTCCACATTATTTGAACTCATTTCAACTTTTTCCAGCCAAATTCTGCAAAAATGTACTCTCTCTACTAATTTCTAAGACATTTAAGCTTCTTTCTGCTATTTCAGATAATATTCAGCTGTTTTTGCTATCTTAAGCTTTTTTCAGATAATTTCAACTTTATTTTGCTTATTTCTGCTTTTTTCAGATTTTTTCAGATTTCAGATTGTTTCAGATATTTCAGATTATTCACAATTATGCTATTTCTAATTACTTCAGATAATTGATGCTTATTTCTGCTACTTTAGATAATATTCAGCTGTTTATGCTATCTTAAGCTTTTTTAAGATAATTTCCACTTTTTTTGCTTATTTCAGATTGTTTCAGATTTCAGATTGTTTAAGATGTTTCAGATTATTCCCAATTAGGCTCTTACTAATTGCTTCTTCGGATTTAAGCGTATTTCTGATATATTAGATAATATTTAGCTGTTTTTGTTCAATTTCAGCTGATGGCCGCCAACGCTACATTCAAATGGCTTTAACTCAGCCATCTTTATACATAGAGAGCTGAAATTTGGTGAGGTTGTAGCTAAGGACATCCTCTATCATGTATTGAATCCAAATCAAAAATCCAAGATGGCCGACAATGCAAAAAAGTAAAAATACCATAAAATTGTCAATTTTAGTGATATTGAGCTGAAACTTGGTGTAGTGATAGCTGAGAATGTTTCCTATCAAATGCCATATCAAAATCAAAAATCCAAGATGGCCGCCAACGCTACTTTCAAATGGCTTTAACTCAGCCATCATTATACATAGAGAGCCGAAATTTGGTGAGGTTGTAGCTGAGGACATTATCTATCATGTACGGAATCCAAATCAAAAATCCAAGATGGCCGACAAAGTAAAACATTAAAAAACTGTAAAAATCCAAGATGGCCGCCAACGCTACATTCAAATGGCTTTAACTCAGCCATCTTTATTCATAGAGAGCTGAAATTTGGTGAGGTTGTAGCTGAGGGAATCCTCTATCATGTACGGAATCCAAATCAAAAATCCAAGATGGCCGACAAAGCAAAACATTAAAAATACTGTAAAATCCAAGATGGCCACCAACGCTACTTTCAAATGGCTTTAACTCAGCCATCATTATACATAGAGAGCCGAAATTTGGTGAGGTTGTAGCTGAGGGAATCCTCTATCATGTACGGAATCCAAATCAAAAATCCAAGATGGCCGACAAAGCAAAACATTAAAAATACTGTAAAATCCAAGATGACCACCAACGCTACTTTCAAATGGCTTTAAATCAGCCATATTTATTCATAGAGAGCCGAAATTTGGTGAGGTTGTAGCTATGGACATTCTTTATCATGCATTAGGTGAAGCGGCCATTTTGAATGAATATGCAAATTAGGGGAAGTGGCCATTTTGGTTCAATATACAAGGCAGTTAATTACCTTGCGAAGTAAGTCAATGCATGTTTTGTTACCATTTTGGTTCTACAATTTAAGTAGACAAGTTAGCCATTTTGATTTAATAAACACATTAGGTAAAGCGGCCATTTTGATATAACATGCAAGTTGGGTGAAGCGGCCATTTTGGCATTCACACATGCATTTTCTCAGGAAATGCAATCTAGTTATTAGATAATCTTAGATGTTACTATCCTGATTCCGTACGTTTTTTGGCACGCTACTCCTCCTACAGTTTTTGTGCTATTTCAACAATCCATATATCAAAACGTTCAGCTCGATTAGGACAATCCGGCTATGACTTTTGGTATTGGTGCAACTTTAGCTTTTTGAATTATTTAGCCTTTTCGGCCATTTTCTTCCCCATTGAAAATGAATGGAGCTATTTTTTCATCCTTGATATCTTTGGAACTCTTTACAATATTTCACTACTTATTTCACATTTTGGACCAGCTTAGCTTCCTTCAGCTACCTTGTACATTTTTTTAAAATATTTCAGCTACTTTCAGCTAATTTCAGCTGTTTTTTCAACTGCTTTGCACTCTTTTCAGCTTTATGCAGCTTACTTCAACATTTTTGTACTTCTACTGACTTATTTCTGCTAATTTCAGATCATTATGCTCCTTTCAGATAATTTTTGAAAGATTAAGATATTTTAGCTATTTTAGCTACTATTTAGCTGTTTTATGATAATTTCAGCTTTTTCAGCTATTTCAACAATTTTTTTTAATCAATCCAACTTTTTTCAGCCTAATTCAGCAAAACCATGCTCTACCAACTTCCTTCTGGTAATTTAAGATTGTTTCTGCTTGTTTTAGCTGTTGTTCAGCTGTTTTTGGCCAATTTCAGCTTTATTCAGATATTTTCAACTTTATTTTGCTTATTTCTACTTATTTCAGATTTTTTTCAATTTCAGATTGTTTCAGATACTTCATATTATGCTGCTTTGTGCTTATTTCTGCTAGTTTCAGCTTCTTCTGCTATTTTAGCTACTATTAAGCTGTTTTTATGCTAATTTAGGCTTGTTTCAACAAATTCTATATTATTTGAACTCATTTTAACTTTTTCCAGCCTAATTCTGCAAAACTGTACTCTCTCTACTAATTCCTAAGACATTTAAGCTTCTTTCTGCTATTTCAGATAATATTCAGCTGTTTTTGCTATCTTAAGCTTTTTTCAGATAATTTCAACTTTATTTTGCTTATTTCTGCTTAGTTCAGATTTTTTCAGATTTCAGATTGTTTCAGATATTTTAGATTATTCAGATTATGCTGCTTTGTGCTTATTTCTGCTAGTTTCAGCTTCTTCTGCTATTTTAGCTACTATTAAGCTGTTTTTATGCTAATTTAGGCTTGTTTCAACAAATTCCACATTATTTGAACTCATTTCAACTTTTTCCAGTCTAATTCTGCAAAACTGTACTCTCTCTACTAATTTCTAAGATATTTAAGCTTCTTTCTGCTATTTCAGATAATATTCAGCTGTTTTTGACCAATTTCAGCTGATGGCCGCCAACGCTACTTTCAAATGGCTTTAACTCAGCCATCTTTATACATAGAGAGCTGAAATTTGGTGAGGTTGTAGCTGAGGACATTATCTATCATGTATTGAATCCAAATCAAAAATCCAAGATGGCCGACAATGCAAAAAAGTCAAAATACTATAAAATGGTCAGTTTTAGTGATATTGAGCTGAAACTTGGTGTAGTGATAGCTGAGAATGTTTCCTATCAAATGCAATATCAAAATCAAAAATCCAAGATGGCCGCCAACGCTACTTTCAAATAGCTTTAACTCAGCCATCATTATACATAGAGAGCCGAAATTTGGTGAGGTTGTAGCTGAGGAAATCATCTATCATGTACGGAATCCAAATCAAAAATCCAAGATGGCCGACAAAGTAAAACATTAAAAAACTGTAAAAATCCAAGATGGCCGCCAACGCTACATTCAAATGGCTTTAACTCAGCCATCTTTATTCATAGAGAGCTGAAATTTGGTGAGGTTGTAGCTGAGGGAATCCTCTATCATGTACGGAATCCAAATCAAAAATCCAAGATGGCCGACAAAGCAAAACATTAAAAATACTGTAAAATCCAAGATGGCCACCAACGCTACTTTCAAATGCTTTAACTCAGCCATCATTATACATAGAGAGCCGAAATTTGGTGAGGTTGTAGCTGAGGGAATCCTCTATCATGTACGGAATCCAAATCAAAAATCCAAGATGGCCGACAAAGCAAAACATTAAAAATACTGTAAAATCCAAGATGGCCACCAACGCTACTTTCAAATGGCTTTAAA
>JBBPBX010095128.1:0-7500 GCA_038048925.1 Garcialebias charrua
TTGTCCATCTGTGACCTTCAGATGATCCATAGCAGCAGTAAAAGTGCTGCTTTATGTTTTATTTTTATTTTATTTTATAAAAATGTCTGGGATGCACGATTAATTTTAGCTATTATTTCCCTCCAGAAGATCCCAGACACATGATTTGAACATCAAAATAACAGGCTTAATCTCCTCTTTCCAGGACTAGGTCACTTGTCCATCTGTGACCTTCAGAGAAAAAACAGAAGCAGAAAAAAAGCAGTATGGTTTCATGTTTATGTCTAAAATCTATGGAATGGACGAATAATTTTAGCCATTACTTCCCTCCAGAAAATCCCAGACACACGATTAGTACATCAAAATAACCAGCTCAAACTCCTCTATAACCCAGAGGTGTACCTAAGTGACTGGGACCTTCCAATGCTGAGATATGAGCAGAAAACCTCCAAATTATGCTGCGATGCAGGTGCTTGAATAGGGGGAGTATGACCCCCATCTGCATTAGAAGCGTTCAAACCCAGGTTTTTTGGTCTCATTTTAAAGATATGGATGTCCTCTATAATCTAGAAGTGGACTGAAGTCCTTGGGACCTTCCCTTGCTGAGATATCAGCAGAAAACCTCCAAATTATGCTCCAGTGCAGGTGTTTGGATAGGGGGAGTATGACCCCCATCTTCATTAGAAGCGTTCAAACCCAGGTTGTTTGGTCTCATTTTAAAGATATGGATCTCCTCTATAACTTTGAGGTGGAATCAAGTCACTGGGACCTTCTATTGCTGAGATACAAGCAAAGAAAGAACCCTAAATCACGCTCCAGATTCTAAAAGCTATGGAATGGACGAATAATTTTAGCTATTATTTCCCTCCAGAAAATCACACACACATGATTTATACATCAAAATAACAGGCTTAATCTCTTCTTTACATAACTGGGTCACTTGTCCATCTGTGACCTTCAGATGATCCATAGCAGCAGGAAAAGTGCTGCTTTATGTTTTATTTTTATTTTATTTTATAAAAATGTCTGGGTTTGACAATTAATTTTAGCTATTATTTCCCTCCAGAAGATCCCAGACACATGATTTATACATCAAAATAACAGGCTTAATCTCCTCTTTCCAGGACTAGGTCACTTGTCCATCTGTGACCTTCAGAGAAAAAACAGAAGCAGAAAAAATGCAGTATGGTTTCATGTTTATGTCTAAAATCTATGGAATGGACGAATAATTTTAGCCATTACTTCCCTCCAGAAAATCCCAGACACACGATTAGTACATCAAAATAACCAGCTCAAACTCCTCTATAACCCAGAGGTGTACCTAAGTGACTGGGACCTTCCAATGCTGAGATATGAGCAGAAAACCTCCAAATTATGCTGCGATGCAGGTGCTTGAATAGGGGGAGTATGACCTCCATCTGCATTAGAAGCGTTCAAACCCAGGTTTTTTGGTCTCATTTTAAAGATATGGATGTCCTCTATAATCTGGAAGTGGACTGAAGTCCCTAGGACCTTCCCTTGCTGAGATATCAGCAGAAAACCTCCAAATTATGCTGCGATGCAGGTGCTTGGATAGGGGGAGAATGACCCCCATCTGCATTAGAAGCGTTCAAACCCAGGTTTTTTGGTCTCATTTTAAGGATATGGATGTCCTCTATAATCTGGAAGTGGACTGAAGTCCCTGGGACCTTCCTTTGCTGAGATATCAGCGGAAAACCTCCTAATTATGCTCCAGTGCAGGTGCTTGGATAGGGGGAGTATGACCTCCATCTGCATTAGAAGCATTCAAACCCAGGTTTTTTGGTCTCATTTTAAAGATATGGATGTCCTCTATAATCTAGAAGTGGACTGAAGTCCCTGGGACCTTCCCTTGCTGAGATATCAGCAGAAAACCTCCAAATTATGCTCAAGTGCAGGTGCTTGGACAGGGGGAGTATGACCCCCATCTGCATTAGAAGCGTTCAAACCCAGGTTTTTTGGTCTCATTTTAAAGATATGGATGTCCTCTATAATCTGGAAGTGGACTGAAGTCCCTAGGACCTTCCTTTGCTGAGATATCAGCGGAAAACCTCCTAATTATGCTCCAGTGCAGGTGCTTGGATAGGGGGAGTATGACCTCCATCTGCATTAGAAGCATTCAAACCCAGGTTGTTTGGTCTCATTTTAAAGATATCGATCTCCTCTATAACTTTGAGGTGGAATCAAGTCACTGGGACCTTCTATTGCTGAGATACAAGCAAAGAAAGAACCCTAAATCACGCTCCAGATTCTAAAAGCTATGGAATGGACGAATAATTTCAGCTATTATTTCCCTCCAGAAGATCCCACACACATGATTTGTACATCAAAATAACAGGCTTAATCTCTTCTTTACATAACTGGGTCACTTGTCCATCTGTGACCTTCAGATGATCCATAGCAGCAGGAAAAGTGCTGCTTTATGTTTTATTTTTATTTTATTTTATAAAAATGTCTGGGTTTGACAATTAATTTTAGCTATTATTTCCCTCCAGAAGATCCCAGACACATGATTTATACATCAAAATAACAGGCTTAATCTCCTCTTTCCAGGACTAGGTCACTTGTCCATCTGTGACCTTCAGAGAAAAAACAGAAGCAGAAAAAATGCAGTATGGTTTCATGTTTATGTCTAAAATCTATGGAATGGACGAATAATTTTAGCCATTACTTCCCTCCAGAAAATCCCAGACACACGATTAGTACATCAAAATAACCAGCTCAAACTCCTCTATAACCCAGAGGTGTACCTAAGTGACTGGGACCTTCCAATGCTGAGATATGAGCAGAAAACCTCCAAATTATGCTGCGATGCAGGTGCTTGAATAGGGGGAGTATGACCTCCATCTGCATTAGAAGCGTTCAAACCCAGGTTTTTTGGTCTCATTTTAAAGATATGGATGTCCTCTATAATCTGGAAGTGGACTGAAGTCCCTAGGACCTTCCCTTGCTGAGATATCAGCAGAAAACCTCCAAATTATGCTGCGATGCAGGTGCTTGGATAGGGGGAGTATGACCCCCATCTGCATTAGAAGCGTTCAAACCCAGGTTTTTTGGTCTCATTTTAAGGATATGGATGTCCTCTATAATCTGGAAGTGGACTGAAGTCCCTGGGACCTTCCTTTGCTGAGATATCAGCGGAAAACCTCCTAATTATGCTCCAGTGCAGGTGCTTGGATAGGGGGAGTATGACCTCCATCTGCATTAGAAGCATTCAAACCCAGGTTTTTTGGTCTCATTTTAAAGATATGGATGTCCTCTATAATCTAGAAGTGGACTGAAGTCCCTGGGACCTTCCCTTGCTGAGATATCAGCAGAAAACCTCCAAATTATGCTCAAGTGCAGGTGCTTGGACAGGGGGAGTATGACCCCCATCTGCATTAGAAGCGTTCAAACCCAGGTTTTTTGGTCTCATTTTAAAGATATGGATGTCCTCTATAATCTGGAAGTGGACTGAAGTCCCTAGGACCTTCCCTTGCTGAGATATCAGCAGAAAACCTCCAAATTATGCTCCAGTGCAGGTGCTTGGATAGGGGGAGTATGACCCCCATCTGCATTAGAAGCGTTCAAACCCAGGTTTTTTGGTCTCATTTTAAAGATATGGATGTCCTCTATAATCTGGAAGTGGACTGAAGTCCCTAGGACCTTCCCTTGCTGAGATATCAGCAGAAAACCTCCAAATTATGCTGCGATGCAGGTGCTTGAATAGGGGGAGTATGACCCCCATCTGCATTAGAAGCGTTCAAACCCAGGTTTCTTGGTCTCATTTTAAAGATATGGATGTCCTCTATAATCTGGAAGTGGACTGAAGTCCCTGGGACCTTCCTTTGCTGAGATATCAGCGGAAAACCTCCTAATTATGCTCCAGTGCAGGTGCTTGGATAGGGGGAGTATGACCCCCATCTGCATTAGAAGCGTTCAAACCCAGGTTTTTTGGTCTCATTTTAAGGATATGGATGTCCTCTATAATCTGGAAGTGGACTGAAGTCCCTGGGACCTTCCTTTGCTGAGATATCAGCGGAAAACCTCCTAATTATGCTCCAGTGCAGGTGCTTGGATAGGGGGAGTATGACCTCCATCTGCATTAGAAGCATTCAAACCCAGGTTTTTTGGTCTCATTTTAAAGATATGGATGTCCTCTATAATCTAGAAGTGGACTGAAGTCCCTGGGACCTTCCCTTGCTGAGATATCAGCAGAAAACCTCCAAATTATGCTCAAGTGCAGGTGCTTGGACAGGGGGAGTATGACCCCCATCTGCATTAGAAGCGTTCAAACCCAGGTTTTTTGGTCTCATTTTAAAGATATGGATGTCCTCTATAATCTGGAAGTGGACTGAAGTCCCTAGGACCTTCCCTTGCTGAGATATCAGCAGAAAACCTCCAAATTATGCTCCAGTGCAGGTGCTTGGATAGGGGGAGTATGACCCCCATCTGCATTAGAAGCGTTCAAACCCAGGTTTTTTGGTCTCATTTTAAAGATATGGATGTCCTCTATAATCTAGAAGTGGACTGAAGTCCCTGGGACCTTCCTTTGCTGAGATATCAGCGGAAAACCTCCTAATTAATGCTCCAGTGCAGGTTCTTGGATAGGGGGAGTATGACCCCCATCTGCATTAGAAGCGTTCAAACCCAGGTTTTTTGGTCTCATTTTAAAGATATGGATGTCCTCTATAGTCTGGAAGTGGACTGAAGTCCCTGGGACCTTCCTTTGCTGAGATATCAGCGGAAAACCTCCAAATTATGCTCCAGTGCAGGTGCTTGGATAGGGGGAGTATGACCCCCATCTGCATTAGAAGCGTTCAAACCCAGGTTGTTTGGTCTCATTTTAAAGATATGGATGTCCTCTATAATCTAGAAGTGGACTGAAGTCCTTGGGACCTTCCCTTGCTGAGATATCAGCAGAAAACCTCCAAATTATGCTCCAGTGCAGGTGTTTGGATAGGGGGAGTATGACCCCCATCTTCATTAGAAGCGTTCAAACCCAGGTTGTTTGGTCTCATTTTAAAGATATGGATCTCCTCTATAACTTTGAGGTGGAATCAAGTCACTGGGACCTTCTATTGCTGAGATACAAGCAAAGAAAGAACCCTAAATCACGCTCCAGATTCTAAAAGCTATGGAATGGACGAATAATTTCAGCTATTATTTCCCTCCAGAAGATCCCACACACATGATTTGTACATCAAAATAACAGGCTTAATCTCTTCTTTCCAGAACTGGGTCACTTGTCCATCTGTGACCTTCAGATGATCCATAGCAGCAGTAAAAGTGCTGCTTTATGTTTTATTTTTATTTTATTTTATAAAAATGTCTGGGATGCACGATTAATTTTAGCTATTATTTCCCTCCAGAAGATCCCAGACACATGATTTGAACATCAAAATAACAGGCTTAATCTCCTCTTTCCAGGACTAGGTCACTTGTCCATCTGTGACCTTCAGAGAAAAAACAGAAGCAGAAAAAAAGCAGTATGGTTTCATGTTTATGTCTAAAATCTATGGAATGGACGAATAATTTTAGCCATTACTTCCCTCCAGAAAATCCCAGACACACGATTAGTACATCAAAATAACCAGCTCAAACTCCTCTATAACCCAGAGGTGTACCTAAGTGACTGGGACCTTCCAATGCTGAGATATGAGCAGAAAACCTCCAAATTATGCTGCGATGCAGGTGCTTGAATAGGGGGAGTATGACCCCCATCTGCATTAGAAGCGTTCAAACCCAGGTTTTTTGGTCTCATTTTAAAGATATGGATGTCCTCTATAATCTGGAAGTGGACTGAAGTCCCTGGGACCTTCCTTTGCTGAGATATCAGCAGAAAACCTCCAAATTATGCTCCAGTGCAGGTGCTTGGATAGGGGGAGTATGGCCCCCATCTGCATTAGAAGCGTTCAAACCCAGGTTTTTTGGTCTCATTTTAAAGATATGGATGTCCTCTATAATCTAGAAGTGGACTGAAGTCCCTGGGACCTTCCCTTGCTGAGATATCAGCAGAAAACCTCCAAATTATGCTCAAGTGCAGGTGCTTGGACAGGGGGAGTATGACCCCCATCTACATTAGAAGCGTTCAAACCCAGGTTTTTTGGTCTCATTTTAAAGATATGGATGTCCTCTATAATCTAGAAGTGGACTGAAGTCCTTGGGACCTTCCCTTGCTGAGATATCAGCAGAAAACCTCCAAATTATGCTCCAGTGCAGGTGCAAGAATAGGGAGGGTTTGGCCCCCATCTGGGTTATAAGCATTGGAATCCAGGTTGTTTGGTCTCATTTTAAAGATATGCATCTCCTCTATAATCCTGAGGTGGAATCAAGTCACTGGGACCTTGCAATGCTGTGATATAAGCAAAAAACCTCTAAAATGTTCACTGGTGGAGCTATCCGCAATGTGGTTTTTTGACCCCTCCCATCTGGGTTAAGAGCATTAAATCCCAAAGATTCTGGTCTCATTTTAAAGATATGGATCTCCTCTATAACCTGTAGGTGTACCTAAGTCACTGGGACCTTCCCCTGCTGAGATATGAGCAGAAAACCTCCAAATTATGCTCCAATGCAGGTGCCAGAATAGGGGGGGTGTGGCCCCCATCTGGGTTATAAGCATTGGAATCCAGGTTTTTTGGTCTCATTTTAAAGATATGTATCTACTCTATAACCATGATGTAGAATCAAGTCACTGGGAAGTTCAGAGAGCTGTTGAGGGGCTGTACAATGCGGTCATTTCCAAAAATAAATAAATTTTCTTGATATGCGTCGCACTAATCGTGCAATAATTTAATAAAGCAATGGACTATCTTTACGATTCAAATCTCCTAAGAAAGGTTAGGAACTCAGCTTTCTACAACTGTAATCATTTCTTAGCTGTGAACTTCAGAGAGCTGTTGAGGGGCTGTAGAATGCAGTCATTTCCAAAAATAATTCAATTTTTTAGATATTTGCCACACTAATCATGCAATAATTTAATAAATCAATGGATTTTCTTTATGATTCAAATGTCATAAGAAAGCCTGAGACCTCACCTTTCTGATGGTCCCTTCCCCGATTCGCTGGCACGTTCTAAACACTCCCCACGGGCCACGCCTTCTGGACGATCGGAGCTTGCGGCCTCCTGGCGACCACGTTTGCGTCACGTTTCCGCTACGAGATATTGAGTTAAACCATTGACTTTGGCGTCGTTAACTCCGGCTAGGCGAGACGAGTCCGTCAGTACTCGAACCGTCTCCGTGCGTCAAGTGGAACCGGAACAGGTGGCGTATTTGTGACCCCTCCATTGAGCGGCACATGCGCTGTGAGTCAAGCCCGGGCCCAAATAAAAATTCGTAAAAAATCGCAACATCGAGCGAGACCCTGGGGCTTGGCAGCTTCTCGTCCGTCTCGACGAGCCGAGTCCGTCAGTACTTGAACCGTCTCCGTTCGTCAAGCGGAACCGGAACTGGAGGCGTATTTGTGACCCCTCCATTGAGCGGCACATGCGCTGCATGTCAAGCCCGGGAACGAATAAAAATT
>JBBPBX010095129.1:0-13253 GCA_038048925.1 Garcialebias charrua
AAAAAGTCTAGTTAACCTTGTAATGAGCCAAAAGTGAACAATATTTTAACTTCTTGACATAACTTTCAAAACTTGGACCCAAGTGTCGAGCCATTTGGAGACATCTCGTCTCCTGTCCTAACATCCCATGAACACATTTTAACATTTTGGCAAGAATTTCTTGTTTAAGTTTAGCAGAAGTTGATTTTCAAAGTTTTTGGAGTCCAGTCTGGCTCTTTAGGGAGAGAAAATCTGTCCCGTTGTAATAATAATAATATTAACTTTTATTTATAACGCACTTTACATCAAACAGATCTCAAAGTGCTACAATGAAAAATAAAATCAAGATAAAAATCAATCATAAATGCAACAAAGAAAAGGAACAACCAAGAGGATGGAGCCTCACAGATGATTGCATCAAAAATTTAAAATTCACAAAATGCAGATAAAATACTCAAAAAACTGGGTGCAATAAAAAACAAAAGCACAATTAATTATTTAAAAAACTGGATAAAAAGAAAGGTTTTAAGACTTTTTTTAAAACATGTCACGGTCTGTGGGGCCCTCAGATATGAGGGCAGGGCGTTCCACAGCCGAGGGGCAGCGCAGGAGAAAGCCCGGTCTCCCATTGTGCGAGACCGAGACCTGGGAGTGAGAAGAAGATGGGTGTTGGAAGAGCGGAGAGTGCGGGAAGGACAGTGAGGGGTGAGAAGTTCTTTTAAATAGGATGGTGCATTACCGTACAGGCACTGGAAGGTGAGCAGATAAATTTTGTACGTGATCCGGGCAGAAACAGGAAGCCAGTGTAGTGAACGCAGTACAGGAGTGATGTGTTCATACTTACGCACTCTCATCAGGACCCTGGCAGCGCTGTTTTGGACATACTGTAGTTTTTGTATGTTCTTGCCAGGAATCCCGAAGAGAAGTGCATTGCAGTAATCCAGTCTGGAGGAGACAAAGGCATGGACGAGCTTTTCTGCATCAGTGAGGGACAGTGTAGACCGAAGCTTTGCAATATTTCGAAGATGAAAAAAAGAAGTTTTACAGATATGCTTTATATGGCTTTCAAAGGTGAGTTGTGGATCAAAAATAACACCAAGATTGGTGACTGTATTGGAAAGAGAGATGTTCTGGCCAGAAAAAGTGATACTGAGGATTTTTTGTTGTACTGAAAAGTGTCTCACATGCTGCTGAGGCAGGCAAGGGTGTATTTAAAGATCCACTGACATGATTTTTCTACTATTCATCAAATTGCTCAAAATATATATATATATATTTTATCATTTAAATAGGTTAGTTTTTGCAAACAAAATGATAAATCACTTTAATTTTGCTTTAAAAGTTATTTTGAACTTCAAGCCGTGTTTAATCATGGGAAATCCGTTTACACCCGAACGCACCATCTGTGACGTAGTGTCCAGAGTGAGAGGCAGAGCTCTGGGCTTGTCACAGTGCGCGGGTGTGAGCAGCTCCACATGAAGGTAAGTCTGATACAGCATCAGACCTAAATTAGATCCTGTTGTTTCTTGTTCCATCACCCAAACTATTTTCTGCTTCCCAAAATGAAGACAAATAACTCAAATCTTCACATAGATTGATAAATTAGTCGGGTTTTAAAATGTCCGCTATTAAAGAGACGAGAGCCCTCTGCCTCTCACTCTGGACACTACGTCACAGATGGTGCGTTCGGGTGTAAACGGATTTCCCATGATTAAACACGGCTTGAAGTTCAAAATCACTTTTAAAGCAAAATTAAAGTGATTTATCATTTTGTTTGCAAAAACGAACATATTTAAATGATAAAATATATATATTTTGAGCAATTTGATGAATAGTAGAAAAATCATGTCAGTGGACCTTTAACTTCAAAGACAAATAGCATACTGCAGGGACTGACTTGAGAACATCCATGGTAGTGACTGTGCTGGCCAAGTATCCATCTAGCTGTCTGGCACTTTCTGGAATGTTGTCCTTCATGACACTAAAGTAGTCCTCCTCCTCTGATGAGCTTGAGTTGTTACCAGGGAGCTGCACTGACTCCTGATCCAAGTGGGTCTTGATGTAGTTCAGGCCTACACACAACAATCATCATTATTACCAAACAGAGGAGACATAATTCATCTAATTACCTAAATGAGACACATGATTTAATCGACACCACTGTACTTTCAAAACAACAAAGTATGTGTCTCAATAACCAGAAATGACCATAAAGAGAAGAAACTAATTTTGCTCCTCAGTGGAATAAGAAAAACAGATGGGGATGTGGAGACAGCTAATAATTTCATTAGATAATACACTGCTGTACACTGTGCAATGCATTCAGTTTTTGCTTTAAAACATTTTATGATGATCAGGAGCTGTTCTTTGCATTAGAAAACACTACAGCATTTATAATTTATAAAAAGATGGCAATGTGAGGAACAGTTTAAATGATTTACCCAGTTTCAGCTTGTGTTCATCGCTTGTCCAGGAAGTACGAAACTTTGGAAGAAGAATTGCTGCAGCAACAAGTTCAGGGTCAGCAAGCATAGGTCCAAAGCGCTGCTGGATTCCTCCTTGCAGGGCATCGATCAGTGGCTGGCAGAACTTAGAGGAGAGTCGTAGGCGGTCGAGCTTCACAGTCAGGAGGGTTATGGTGGGCACCAGCCACCCCATATGGACGTCTGCTTCTGCCTGCATTATGTTGAGGGCCTTGGCAACCGGGCTCATGGTCCCAACATATTCGGTCAGGAAAGCACATTCGGCAGGATTTAACCTGTTACATAAACAATTACCGGTATATTGTTTAATTTATTAATATAATTTATGTTAGTATGAAATATTTCATATAATATACTACTATCAACATGCTATTTACAATTCACCAGCAAATGAGCCTGATCACAATCATTTGCATTAACCTACAAATTAAAAGTTATATTGTGGCCAGAGTATTTCTGTAGTTTGATTTTATAATTGAAGAGTTTGTGTAGGTTAAATTTTCATGGATTTTCAACAGCATTAGTATCAACAACAGTCACATCTGGATAACAGAAAAAATAATAAAAGCATTTCTTCATATAAGTTCTGCTGCTGCAGAGGAACCAAAGAGCTGCATGTGGCTCCAGAGTCACAGGTTGCAGACCCCTGAACTAAACTGTCTTCTCACACAGCCATTTCAGATGTCCACTTTAAGTGGAGCAAAAACCTGCAGCCACAGCAACCTTTTCACAGATAAGTTTGAGACCACTGCTTTAAAGTAACACAGTGTTAATCCTGTCATTCTATAATATATCACCTTATGAATAAGCTTGGGGCTAACGAGTTCCTAGCCACACAAGCAACAAACACCCAAACACTGCAGCTCATGTTATTTAGCAGCCAAGCACAGCGTTAGCAACATGCATGTTGCCAGTTCATGCAAGATTATAATAATTTAGTTGTTTACTTGTGAGCAAGGTACAGTTGAACAAGAAGCTGGCTAAGGTTACATAAGACTCCACTAACCTAAATTAATTTCACATGCTAAAGTAAGGTAGCGTTTAGCAACTTCACTTACCTCGACGTGTTTTTTCAGATTTGACGGCGAATTTTTGAAAGACAGGAGTTCATGGTTTCGGGGGAGGCAAAGTTGACACCGGAATCTCCACGAGTTGTTTTTAGAACCGGTTAACTCAAAGAAGTTTTTTAAATAAGGCCATGGATGGTGCGTATCTTCTTGCTGGCTCTCCATGGTGGAATCCATTTTGGGTGTGTTGTTAGGTAGAGGTGCAGGAGCACGCAGGTTGTCTACGTCACTGGCACAGCTCTTGCTGAAGGCGGGTCTAATGTTACCTGCCTGCTTTGCATTGGTTACTTTCTACGTCCGTAACTTTCAAACTAACGAACAAAAAAAAAAAAAAAAAGCCGCAATGCGACTTCAATGTAACGTGTAACGCAACGCATTTTAGAAATGTAGTGCAGTAGAAAGTACAGATACTTAATGCAAAATGTAGTGAAGTAAAAGTAGAAAGTACCCCTGTTTAATTTTACTTAAGTAAAGTACAGATACATGAAAAATGTACTTAAGTACAGTAACGAAGTACTTGTACTTCGTTACTTCCCACCACTGACATCCAAACCACTCATCCTTTGGAGTTGGTGTGTATGGATTTCCTCTCTGTAGAACCGGATCGCAGAGTCAAAGACATTCTCGTCATAACAGACCACTTCACAAAGTATACCATTGCTGTACCTACTCCAAACCAAAAAGCTATCACTGTTGCCAAGTGTTTGTGGGACAATTTCCTTCTGCATTATGGCATCCCGGAAAAGTTGCACAGTGATCAGGGTTCGGATTTTGAATCACGAATCATTCAAGAGCTCTGCAAAATGACCAACATCCACAAAATAAGAACCACTCCATACCATCCAAGAGGAAATCCTGTTGAATGCTTTAATCGAACACTGTTGGACATATTGGGAACGTTAACTGAAAAGGAAAAAACTCATTGGAAAGATTTTGTAAAACCGCTAGTGCATGCCTACAACTGCCCGAAAAATGATGTTACAGGATATTCACCATATGAGCTGATGTTCGGACGCCAACCTCGCCTACCAGTGGACTTAGCCTTTGGACTACCATTAAGTAAGCATTGATTTACCTCCCACACACAATATGTGCAGAAGTTAAAGTCCCAACTAGAGGAAAGTTACAAACTGGCCAGTAGGAACTCGGCTAAGGTGATGCAACGTAACAAGACTCGATTCGACCGGAAAGTTACTGCATCAGAACTGGACATTGGAGACAGAGTTTTGGTGAGGAACATGCGAATAAGAGGCAAACACAAACTCGCAGATAAGTGGGAGTCGTCTGTATATATTGTTGTGAAGAAAGCCGACAATCTTCCTGTATACACAGTCAGACCAGAAGGCCAGAACAAACCACTAAGAAACCTGCATCGAGACCTTTTATTACCATGTGGATACTTGCCTGTTCCTGAGAAAGGAATACCTACCAGAGACAAAAAGAAATCGCCTGTGTCCTCACTAGTATCTGCTGATGATGAAGACGATCCATCAGAGGATGAACTAATCGATCCACCTCTGCACATTCCATCATCTTTTGAACCTGTAAAATTTACGATTGACGTTGAACTACCTCCTGCCGAGCAGTCTGTCCAAAGCACTAATCAATCTGTCCCACAACTTCCAGTATCTGTTACTGAAGTTCTGTTACAAATCCACAACTGTCAAAAAGGAACAAGTAGCAATGGGCAGTGAAGAACCTGAAATTGACCTTGAACAAATCAATCCAGCAGAGATCTCCAGAGTAGAAGGAAGTCTATTTCCAGATCCTGATGCTCTAGAGTCTGACAATGCAGGACTGGATACACAAGAGCCTGACGTGCCAGACATTCCCAGCTATGCTGAAGAACCTCACTCACCATTGGAAACAGTATCTCTGGATACTGAAGACCAACCGATGAGACGTTCTAGCCGTACAAGAAATCCACCTGATTGGCTACAGTATACTGGACCTGGCAAACCATTTTTAAAAAGCATCCAGACCTTGTTACATGGGTTAAGTTCTGCTTTCTCCTTCGCCCTCCAAGAAGACGAAGAAGAACAGTTGATTGCTCCATTCCCTAGTCAGCCACCAGTTTGCTGCCAGCCTGGTACATGTACGAGGATGTACATGGGATCAGGAGGGAAGAGTGTAACCTGCACAAAATAATTAACCTGTATTTTATTTTGAAAGGGACAAATTGACGGCACGCTTTAAATTCCGGGTCAGAGGTGAACTTTGGTGCTCCGTCATTGTTGTGCTGCTAACGCTGTGGCTAGCTGCTTGAGCTTGGCGTCTTCATAAATCATGGGAAAAACCCGCTGTATCAAGCCAAATTAACACGACCGGAGGATTGTATGGTTGTTTTGTGTCAACCACTCGACGGTGAGTCGTTTGTTTTTTGTATTTGGGTTCCTTTTTATGAAATAGAAATGCTATGGTGACACGCCCACTCCATCCATGTATTTAAGATTTAAAAGTGGTCTTAGTGATTAAAAGATCATTCTCTGTTTGTTAATTTTGTGGCCGAATAGAATATATATACGTAAAGTATTAAATAAAGCCTTTGATTTTTGTAATTTCATCCTTTAAGGATAATTTTAGTTACTTTTCATTAAATTTGTTGACAGCCTATAGAAATCTGGAATTTGTTAATTTCTTTTGAGTTGCGCAACAAAACAAAAGAAATTACTATTTGTTTATTGAAACAATACTGACGTAAATTAAGCTTAAATTGACTCTTATATGAATTAATTAGGATACAACTTGGAAGTGCACTTTAAAACTTGATCTGTAACATTAATTAGATATGTAACTTTAATTTGATCTGAAACTTTGGTTTGATCTGTACTGTTGATGTGATCTTTGAATTGAAGTTCATTTGAATGATTCTTGAAAAATACTTGCTGGAATTATTTTATTTGTTTTTTTGGTGAATGTTTAACTATGTGAATGTTTAACTATTTTTGATAACAGTTTAGTCCTGTGTATATAGTAATGCTAATTTTTGTTTTATTTATGACCTTGTTTAGGTCAGGGTTTTTTTTCAACCCTTGTTCCTACACAGGATAGCGAGCTACCGGATCACCGCAGCTATGCAGTAGGACTTAAATTGCATCAAACTATTTGTTTTCTGGACATATTACCCTGGATCATGAACTACAAACTACCGGATTATTGATTGATGGACCTTTAATCATCCGGGATTCAAGAACTGATTTAAAATAGAAAGAAAAAAAGAACTCTTGGGTGTAATCAGGGTCTGTTTTGTTGTGTGTATTTTGTCTATTGGTTGTAATTAGGGTCTGTTTTGTTGTGTGTATTTTGTCTATTGGTTGTAATTAGGGTCTGTTTTGTTGTATGCATTTTGTCTATTGGTTATACTCAAAGAAAATTATTATTATTACAAATATTATTATTATAAATACCTACCTAAGTATATACAATACAAAAACCTTAAACTTAAACTTCTTCTGATGGTGTTTTATTCACCCAACAGGCTCCTCAGCTGAACTTTTTCTGACTGCCTTATTTACCATATCTGGCCGTGGTCAGACACCTAGCCCTAATAAGCGTTACAGTTGCTCCAACAAGCCTCTTGCTTGCGTCCACCAAACTTATTTGGCAATCTCAACCTCACACTTGCTCTCAGCAAGGTTCCACTATGTTCAAACCACAGCCTAAAGTTTTTATAGGCAGGACCTGCAGTTTGGCAGCAGCTCTGCCTAATCAAGCCTGATTGAAGTAGGCTGAGTTTAAAAAAAAGTGCTTCTCAGCCGGCTGCTGCATTCAGCAGACTTGCAGCCAATACAAACACAACAATGATGTTTAAAAAAAAACTCTCTCACCTCCAAGGTACATAACACCCCTACCGAAAGTTATTTTGTTTGGGGGTGATGTGTATGTTAGGGGAAAACATCACATATCCACCCATACAAAAAAAAAACAGAGGGTTAAAAATGTAGCAGTCACACCACCTAAATGGACTAAAAACATCATTTAAAAAACTAGTCCATAAAACCGCTAACATTACATTCTACAGTCAAACTCAAAAAGTTTTAAAACAAAAAAAACTCTGATCTGACATAAAACTGACAAGCTTTTGTTTTGCTTGACAAACCCTAACATATTGTCTGATAAGGTCAGTCAGGGACTAAGAGAGTCTTAATTTCTTTACAGACGGAGGGAAACTGTTCTCCTCCATCTCAGCACTGGTCAATGTTGGACAACTCTCTCCATTCAATCGTGACGCCACTTTCTGGTCAGGAGTAACAGTTGTTTTCTCTGTTAGACAAGGTTTTGTGATCAACATGAAGTGTCAACAGCTCACGTGGTACAGTCAGGAACAAGTTTTCTTCCACAGAGTCATCTTCAGCTTCTAGCTGAGGCGACGGTTCCACATCATCCACCATTGTTCTGTCATTTTTTTCAGTATTTGCTGAAATTTGACATAGTGGAACAGGAGGAATAGTCACGTGTGTCTGTACCTCTTTTGAGCTCTTCAGGTCCTCTCCTAACTGGCCTATGGTTAGTTCAGTTTTAAACAGCAGATTAAGACTTTTCCCCATGTCGATGTTGTCATCTTTATTTTGCAGTTCCATCAACTGTTGTCTGGACAACAGAAGTTTTGCTTCATCTACTTCTTTTACAAACATTTCTGTTTTTACAGGAAATGTTTGTGTTTTATTGTCAACATCGTCCATTTTGCACTTCATTTCCATCTGTGGTGACACCTCTGGAGCGACCAACACACAACCCACAGTTAAGTTCTGTTCATGCAGTCTTTCAATTCCCCATCTGATGTAACTATGATTTGTTCAGGTTCAGTTACATGAAATAAGAAACTGTCACCCAAATTGATGTCATCCTCAATCTTCTCCTCCTCTGGTCGATGTTCTTGTGGCACCATCTCCTGTAGATTTGAGAGAGACCTACCTGCTTGAGTGCAAGGCTCTGGTGTCACCTCTGGGTGAGACGCAATGGAACATGAATGTTGCTTTTCCAGTTGTTCAGCATAGAGCTTTATTTCTCTCTGTGACTCCAATCTTTCTTGTTCCAACTCTCTCAGCAACTCCTGTTTTTCTTGCTCCAGAAGACGTCTCTTCTCTTCCCGAGCAGCTTGACATCTCTCCAAAGCAGCTTGTCGTTCTTCTTCTTGTTTATTCAGCAAAGCTTGGTATGCGAGCTGTCTCTCTTGTACCTGCTTTTTTAAAGGACAACACCCACCGTGACAATAACAATTCACCATATTGGAGAATTACTGTAGTAGAATATGATTTCTATTTTCATTTTTGCATTTGGGCCAGGCAAGTGGAAAAAAAAAAAAAACAAGTATTGCCGGAGTTTTCCGGAAACCCCCCCGAACATTGCCGAACTCGTGATTCACGTAAAAAAAGGCTCCTCCCAAAAGGCAGAAGTCAGTTCACGATGGCGGCGGCTTATGAGAGTGATGAGGATTTCAGTGGAAGTTCCAGTGACTTAGACAATATTTTTAATGATTTATCTGCAAGTGATGGAGAACAAGATGTAGATGTCCAGACTGAAATTATTGATCAGCAAGGACCTTTACCGTACATGTATGAACCACGAAGAAGGCAAGAGGCAGCTCCCCCTGCAGAAGAGTCATCAGAGAACGCACCTTCTCGGATTGAAAACACGGACTGGTAAACTATGTTCCAGTAGCCTTTTTCAAACAAAAATTATTTATTTGAGTAAACAAAAAATGGATTGTAAGGACCATTTGCCTATAAAACGTATTTGTCCATCTGTTCCCTCTTTTTTTCTCTGCATTACCTTACGGAAATACACCCCCTCCCCCCGCGCCCACACCCGCACTACTGTCGGAGTGATGCTAAATTGTGTTTACCTTACAACTCCACAGCGATAAATAAAAAGATAAAAACTAAATCGCGATGATTTGAAGGGAGTGAGGGATTACACTCTGTGTCCACTGCTACAAGGGGCAGATGTAAGGATGGAGGAGCAAAAACAAACAGCGTTTGGGTGTGTGGGATGTGTGTGTGTGAGAGCTGATAAGCTACTATCCAAAAACAGGAGGAAAAGGGACTATTAGCTTATCTTCTTTTCAATCAAAATCTGAAGTTGTTATTGTCAACCTTATAAAGTTGTGCTTGTTAACTGTACAAATGTAAAATAATAACAAATTAATAGAAATTACTGTAGGGCTGTTATGAAACTATTGATTGTTCCCCCACCCCCACTATAACTGATCGTTTTACATATTTCTAAATATGTTCATATATATATATATATATATATATATATATATATATATATATATATATATATATATATATATATATATATATATATATATATATATTATTTGTGAATTACATGTATTCATATATATTTTTTTTCTTCTTACAAGGTGTCTGTGCAGTAACTGCGCTGTGATGGACCAAGAATTGGAGTGTGTCTGCTGTCACGAAATCAGCTGTGTGTTTGAAACGATGACAGCTGATGAAGAGCAATACCAGTGTATTGTGCAACATCCATGTTTTTCTGGAGGTTGTCTCAACATATATGCCCTTGAAATAGCATATATTGCATACAAACAGGATCATGGCTACATGGACAGGCCTTTGCATGAGTAAGTATTTCATATTTTAGGTTAATTTCATTTGTTGTATATAGATTTCTTTCATAATTGCCTTTTGAAGGTACCATTAGCTCAAGTTCTCTCTCTCTGTGTTGTACAGGAAATATCGATACACAGCGTACAGGCAGTTTGTTCGATGGATCTGGCACTACTTGGGCAAGAAGATACGCGTTGTCCTTCCATCCTGTGTTGTCATGAAGATTAGACAAACTTTCCCAAGTGATGCTTACACAGGTTTTCGACTTCCAGAGCTGTAAACAATACTGTATATATACCACCGCTTCATGTACAGAAACTGTTACGAATTTTCTAGTGTGTAAATAAATTCTGCAACCACAGTTGAAGGTCTATTCATTTATTTCTGTTACTCAGCATTACTTTTTGACTAACTGCCGTGCCATTCAAAAATTGTTAGACTATAGCTGAAACCAAGAACAGTAAGCTGCGATTGCATCAGCCATGTTGGGTCTCTCCATCCCATCTCCATCTCTCCATCCCAGCTGCAAGTGTTGGGGGTACGTTCTGTACAAGATCTTGTATGGAACTCTTCAACTCCATTGGACTGCGTATGCTTCGAACAGCCTGTCCACAACCTTGTGGTGTACTCTGTAAAGAAAAATACATACACAATCACGTGACCATGCACTCTACAGAAGCAGCAGCAATATCAACCATGCAATGTGTAATTGTTAATAAATTAAACAATTAATTAATTAATTCCTGTTTAATTTTAATTTGTTTAGTATTGCACTGTTTAATAGATGTTACGAGATGTCTGATCTGTTATGCTATTGTTGAACACCTATAACTGAATGTAAAAAGCTTGTCATTGTATTGAAAGTACAGTATGTAGTAATTTCTCAGAGCCAAATACAGTATATACATGTATTTAACTATTTCTGATTTTCTGATAGACTCTGCTCACTTACAGTGAATAATGCAAGCTAATGCGTTCTACAGTCCAGAAAAGGTTCCGTCAGTGTCACAGAATACTCATTTACTAAGTGTTGACTGTTAAATACTAATGACTTAAAACATTTTTTTAACAATATATGTTTTGTTTCAATATTATGTTAATGACATTTATATCAACGTTCATCTTCCTTCTGAAACATGGGTCCATGAAGGCTGCCAGTATGCATCTCTCAGGTTAGCGCCCCTATAAGACCTGAGTTTGACAGAAAATTGATACAACAGCAGCACACATTCATTTCCCTAAAAACATCACAAGCAGCTGTTTGAGCAATTTCTTTTTGCAAAACTTTGTACCTAAAAATGCAAGTGATTAGTAGATAATCAACATTTCATAATTAGCAGTTGTTTTTTTATCACAGCCATGTTTACCCTGATGCATGCTCAATAATCCAGGTAAATCTAAAAAAGGTTAAGTCTGGTCCTCTGGACATTCAAAAAAGAAAAGAAAGCAACAAAAAAAAATGGGGAAACGTTTCATCTTTTGTCCGAAAGACTTCCTCAGTCTGACTTGCTGTATTCAGCTCAGTCTTATAAATAGCACCTTCTCACAGTGGATCAACCAGTTGGCTGATGACAGCCTGAAACCAGCTGAGAGCAGTGAGAAGGTGCAATTTATAAGGCTGAGATGAATACAGCAAATCAGACTGAAGATGTCTTTCGGACAAAAGACGAAACGTTTCCCCATTTTTTTTTGCTTTCTTTTTTCAGACTTAACCTTTTTTAGACATCCATGTTTAATAGTGGGGCATACCGTAGCTCGCAGGGCATTTTTCCTTGCGCACTGAATGACCACCCTTCTTGCTCTTTGGAAAGGTCAAGGAGAAGCGTGGCCTTCCATCAGCTGTCACTGCTTGCAAGCGATGTGCATTTTCATTGTAGTGCAGTGCTGCAAGAAATAATCTGTCAAAAAGAGTGAGCTGTTAAAACAATTCATGTAAATTAGAATAAACCATGAATCACATTTAAGGGAAAATCATTAAGTTGATTATGTACCTGCTCATCATTGCCAGATACCCGAATCCTGTATGCTTTGGTGCGAAACGTAGAATGAGGCTGTGACATGCTTCCAATGTGGATGTCTGGTGTTTTCGGACAGGCGTCGTACAGGAGTAGGAGTAGACATGGCTGGGAGGAGGTCGCACTGCACTGCCTTGTCATGTGTCACCATTTGTGTCTGATTAGCTTTAAAGAAAAACAAATAGAGGTTACAAGACTGGATCATTCCAGAATCTCGGGTCCCCCTGGAAAAGAAGCTACATTGTGTAAGCTGTGAAATGTCTGGATACAGTATATATATATATATATATATATATATAATATATATACATATATATATATACATATATAATATATATATATATATACATATATATATATATATACTCAAGATGAATTGTGTTGAATGCTCAGTGCATCCGTTTTCAACTACTCCACCTAAGCTGCGTTGAAACTCAAGTTTCAAACCATGATTTTTTTTAGAATGTTGCACCCGTAACATAAATAAACAAAATATTTCATGTACTTCTCTACTTAAGACCAAATAGAACATACAAACCTTTGCTCCTATATGATGGTCTGGGAGAACTCAATTCAGGTCCAAACACCTGCACAGCTACAGACACAGTCCGGGGGCAAGGGAGATGGAAAAGGTTCTTCCCCGCTGATTGCTCCCACCTCCTCATCAGGTGTGACAGGTACTTCTCTGGATTCAAACATTTCTCTGGACTCACTTAGTATCTGTATCAGAGTACAGATACAAAATAAATGAAAAAGGAATTGTAACAATAGATCATTAGCATTACTGAAATAAATTAACAACTAAGAGAGATTGCATTCCAACACAGGTTTAGTGCAGCTAACTGGCAGTCAATCAGTGTGCTTTGCATTCCTGCACTTATGACATATGTGGACATGTTTTCCCTGTGCAATTTAACACCCAATATGTTGGCTACAAAATCATTATGGCCACAGTGATGGACATTTTAATGTAGGAAAAACAAATTAATCAAAGACAATAATGAGTATGACTAAAATGATCATTTCTTGTTATTTTTCACCAGTTTCATGTCATTACACTATTGCAAATGTTTAAAAATAGCAATAACAAATGTAAAAAAGTTGCCAATAACATAACTTCTGCTTTAGGTT
>JBBPBX010095130.1:0-11717 GCA_038048925.1 Garcialebias charrua
TCAACTAAACTGCTTGGGGGGCACAGTTACTGAAAGCCAAGAGCTCAGGGGCCAGACATCCAGTGATTAAAGCCATTATGTAAATAAACCAAGTTTTACAGTGATCTGTTTCCTTTTAAATTAATTTTATTGCAATAAACAACAAACAATAGCATCTAAAACAACCCTGGTTGTGTTTGACAGCATTCAGTGTTGTTGTGAACAGCTTGCTGATGGTTCTGTCGCCCTCTTGTGTCCTTCAGGTGGCTGATGAACTGGTGGGGCAGCAGGAAGGCAAGGAGCCACCCCGAGAGTCTGTACAGCCGCTGGGAGCAGGACCACGACCTGCAGTGCTTCGGGCAGCTCGGCCTCTTCGATGAGTACCTGGAAATGGGTACGACTCTGGTGCAGAGCCAGCTCATTATTTACAAAAAGACAAATAACATCTAACATTTATAGGTTCATCTTTCAGTCCTTTACAATAGATATAATTTAGTGCTTAGTCCTGACAGGATCTAGACCACCAGCAGAACCAAAAGCTGCTGAAAAGTTTCTTCCACTCACTGGTTTATGGTGATGACATCCTGCAGGTGGTGGTGTGTTCTCACCTCCAGTCTCCTCTCTGTGTCCCAGTGATTCAGTTTGGATTCATCACACTCTTCGTGGCCTCCTTCCCCTTGGCGCCTCTCCTGGCTCTCATCAACAACGTCATTGAAGTCAGAGTGGACGCCTGGAAGCTCACCACTCAGTTCAGACGTCCCGTGGCATCAAAGGCCCACAGCATCGGAGCCTGGCAGGAAATCCTCAACGGGATCGCTGTGTTTTCCGTCGTCACAAATGTGAGAAGCTGAACTCGGCTCAGAGTTTAGTTTCAGACAGCTAATGTTGGTTTTAATAATATTTGTTCTTGCTTGTAGGCGTTCATTGTAGCCTTCACCTCTGATATGATCCCTCGGTTAGTGTACATGTATGCCTACCAGCCAGAGGGGGAGATGAACATGAAAGGCTATATAAACAACAGCCTGTCTGTGTTTAACATCTCTGAGATCCCAGCAGAGAACAGCCCTGAGAACGGAGAAAATCCTCCCTGGTTTAACGCCTCCATCACAACCTGCAGGTGAGAGTGGAGAAATGATCGTCTCTTCTGTGTTTTCAGGACTGCAGTACAAGATATCTTTCACATTATATGCTATAATAGTTTATTAGGTAACTGACGCGCTACAATAAAAGTATTTTATTGTAGCTAGTCTGGTGGAGCAGATGTTACTGTTGTTTAAATACAGTGCAGTTAAAGCATCTTCATGAAACTTCTGCATCAGTTTAATGAGCTACAGTATTCTAAGCTGCTGTGTGTGTGTGCGTGTGTGCAGAACCTAATTCACCGTAACACAACATGTTGTATTAGCTGACTAACTGTCTGCTGCGTGTGTTAAATTGGTCGTATCAAGCAAGAATATGGGAATTTGCTGCGATCACCCACTGTTAACTTTGTTTCTGTGTGGAAACACAGAACTGCCCGTGCCTGTTCAAATACAGGAAGAGGGCCACCTGCATCAGGAAGGACCACACTCACCCAGCACACACACTTTTTGCCCCACTCCCCTCAGGAAGGAGGTTGAGGAGCATTAAGTGTAGAACCACTAGACTGAGGAACAGCTTCTACCCTGAAGCTGTTAGACTCATGAATAAATAACCAGAATAATCACTGTGAAATCACATCACATCATGTTGCTGCTGATCTGTTTCATGTTGCTGCTGATCTGTTTCATGTTGCTGCTGATCTGTTTCATGTTGCTGCTGATCTGTTTCATGTTGCTGCTGATCTGTTTCATGTTGCTGCTGATCTGTTTCATGTTGCTGCTGATCTGTTTCATGTTGCTGCTGATCTGTTTCATGTTGCTGCTGATCTGTTTCATGTTGCTGCTGATCTGTTTCATGTTGCTGCTGATCTGTTTCATGTTGCTGCTGATCTGTTTCATGTTGCTGCTGATCTGTTTCATGTTGCTGCTGATCTGTTTCATGTTGCTGCTGATCTGTTTCATGTTGCTGCTGATCTGTTTCATGTTGCTGCTGATCTGTTTCATGTTGCTGCTGATCTGTTTCATGTTGCTGCTGATCTGTTTCATGTTGCTGCTGATCTGTTTCATGTTGCTGCTGATCTGTTTCATGTTGCTGCTGATCTGTTTCATGTTGCTGCTGATCTGTTTCATGTTGCTGCTGATCTGTTTCATGTTGCTGCTGATCTGTTTCATGTTGCTGCTGATCTGTTTCATGTTGCTGCTGATCTGTTTCATGTTGCTGCTGATCTGTTTCATGTTGCTGCTGATCTGTTTCATGTTGCTGCTGATCTGTTTCATGTTGCTGCTGATCTGTTTCATGTTGCTGCTGATCTGTTTCATGTTGCTGCTGATCTGTTTCATGTTGCTGCTGATCTGTTTCATGTTGCTGCTGATCTGTTTCATGTTGCTGCTGATCTGTTTCATGTTGCTGCTGATCTGTTTCATGTTGCTGCTGATCTGTTTCATGTTGCTGCTGATCTGTTTCATGTTGCTGCTGATCTGTTTCATGTTGCTGCTGATCTGTTTCATGTTGCTGCTGATCTGTTTCATGTTGCTGCTGATCTGTTTCATGTTGCTGCTGATCTGTTTCATGTTGCTGCTGATCTGTTTCATGTTGCTGCTGATCTGTTTCATGTTGCTGCTGATCTGTTTCATGTTGCTGCTGATCTGTTTCATGTTGCTGCTGATCTGTTTCATGTTGCTGCTGATCTGTTTCATGTTGCTGCTGATCTGTTTCATGTTGCTGCTGATCTGTTTCATGTTGCTGCTGATCTGTTTCATGTTGCTGCTGATCTGTTTCATGTTGCTGCTGATCTGTTTCATGTTGCTGCTGATCTGTTTCATGTTGCTGCTGATCTGTTTCATGTTGCTGCTGATCTGTTTCATGTTGCTGCTGATCTGTTTCATGTTGCTGCTGATCTGTTTCATGTTGCTGCTGATCTGTTTCATGTTGCTGCTGATCTGTTTCATGTTGCTGCTGATCTGTTTCATGTTGCTGCTGATCTGTTTCATGTTGCTGCTGATCTGTTTCATGTTGCTGCTGATCTGTTTCATGTTGCTGCTGATCTGTTTCATGTTGCTGCTGATCTGTTTCATGTTGCTGCTGATCTGTTTCATGTTGCTGCTGATCTGTTTCATGTTGCTGCTGATCTGTTTCATGTTGCTGCTGATCTGTTTCATGTTGCTGCTGATCTGTTTCATGTTGCTGCTGATCTGTTTCATGTTGCTGCTGATCTGTTTCATGTTGCTGCTGATCTGTTTCATGTTGCTGCTGATCTGTTTCATGTTGCTGCTGATCTGTTTCATGTTGCTGCTGATCTGTTTCATGTTGCTGCTGATCTGTTTCATGTTGCTGCTGATCTGTTTCATGTTGCTGCTGATCTGTTTCATGTTGCTGCTGATCTGTTTCATGTTGCTGCTGATCTGTTTCATGTTGCTGCTGATCTGTTTCATGTTGCTGCTGATCTGTTTCATGTTGCTGCTGATCTGTTTCATGTTGCTGCTGATCTGTTTCATGTTGCTGCTGATCTGTTTCATGTTGCTGCTGATCTGTTTCATGTTGCTGCTGATCTGTTTCATGTTGCTGCTGATCTGTTTCATGTTGCTGCTGATCTGTTTCATGTTGCTGCTGATCTGTTTCATGTTGCTGCTGATCTGTTTCATGTTGCTGCTGATCTGTTTCATGTTGCTGCTGATCTGTTTCATGTTGCTGCTGATCTGTTTCATGTTGCTGCTGATCTGTTTCATGTTGCTGCTGATCTGTTTCATGTTGCTGCTGATCTGTTTCATGTTGCTGCTGATCTGTTTCATGTTGCTGCTGATCTGTTTCATGTTGCTGCTGATCTGTTTCATGTTGCTGCTGATCTGTTTCATGTTGCTGCTGATCTGTTTCATGTTGCTGCTGATCTGTTTCATGTTGCTGCTGATCTGTTTCATGTTGCTGCTGATCTGTTTCATGTTGCTGCTGATCTGTTTCATGTTGCTGCTGATCTGTTTCATGTTGCTGCTGATCTGTTTCATGTTGCTGCTGATCTGTTTCATGTTGCTGCTGATCTGTTTCATGTTGCTGCTGATCTGTTTCATGTTGCTGCTGATCTGTTTCATGTTGCTGCTGATCTGTTTCATGTTGCTGCTGATCTGTTTCATGTTGCTGCTGATCTGTTTCATGTTGCTGCTGATCTGTTTCATGTTGCTGCTGATCTGTTTCATGTTGCTGCTGATCTGTTTCATGTTGCTGCTGATCTGTTTCATGTTGCTGCTGATCTGTTTCATGTTGCTGCTGATCTGTTTCATGTTGCTGCTGATCTGTTTCATGTTGCTGCTGATCTGTTTCATGTTGCTGCTGATCTGTTTCATGTTGCTGCTGATCTGTTTCATGTTGCTGCTGATCTGTTTCATGTTGCTGCTGATCTGTTTCATGTTGCTGCTGATCTGTTTCATGTTGCTGCTGATCTGTTTCATGTTGCTGCTGATCTGTTTCATGTTGCTGCTGATCTGTTTCATGTTGCTGCTGATCTGTTTCATGTTGCTGCTGATCTGTTTCATGTTGCTGCTGATCTGTTTCATGTTGCTGCTGATCTGTTTCATGTTGCTGCTGATCTGTTTCATGTTGCTGCTGATCTGTTTCATGTTGCTGCTGATCTGTTTCATGTTGCTGCTGATCTGTTTCATGTTGCTGCTGATCTGTTTCATGTTGCTGCTGATCTGTTTCATGTTGCTGCTGATCTGTTTCATGTTGCTGCTGATCTGTTTCATGTTGCTGCTGATCTGTTTCATGTTGCTGCTGATCTGTTTCATGTTGCTGCTGATCTGTTTCATGTTGCTGCTGATCTGTTTCATGTTGCTGCTGATCTGTTTCATGTTGCTGCTGATCTGTTTCATGTTGCTGCTGATCTGTTTCATGTTGCTGCTGATCTGTTTCATGTTGCTGCTGATCTGTTTCATGTTGCTGCTGATCTGTTTCATGTTGCTGCTGATCTGTTTCATGTTGCTGCTGATCTGTTTCATGTTGCTGCTGATCTGTTTCATGTTGCTGCTGATCTGTTTCATGTTGCTGCTGATCTGTTTCATGTTGCTGCTGATCTGTTTCATGTTGCTGCTGATCTGTTTCATGTTGCTGCTGATCTGTTTCATGTTGCTGCTGATCTGTTTCATGTTGCTGCTGATCTGTTTCATGTTGCTGCTGATCTGTTTCATGTTGCTGCTGATCTGTTTCATGTTGCTGCTGATCTGTTTCATGTTGCTGCTGATCTGTTTCATGTTGCTGCTGATCTGTTTCATGTTGCTGCTGATCTGTTTCATGTTGCTGCTGATCTGTTTCATGTTGCTGCTGATCTGTTTCATGTTGCTGCTGATCTGTTTCATGTTGCTGCTGATCTGTTTCATGTTGCTGCTGATCTGTTTCATGTTGCTGCTGATCTGTTTCATGTTGCTGCTGATCTGTTTCATGTTGCTGCTGATCTGTTTCATGTTGCTGCTGATCTGTTTCATGTTGCTGCTGATCTGTTTCATGTTGCTGCTGATCTGTTTCATGTTGCTGCTGATCTGTTTCATGTTGCTGCTGATCTGTTTCATGTTGCTGCTGATCTGTTTCATGTTGCTGCTGATCTGTTTCATGTTGCTGCTGATCTGTTTCATGTTGCTGCTGATCTGTTTCATGTTGCTGCTGATCTGTTTCATGTTGCTGCTGATCTGTTTCATGTTGCTGCTGATCTGTTTCATGTTGCTGCTGATCTGTTTCATGTTGCTGCTGATCTGTTTCATGTTGCTGCTGATCTGTTTCATGTTGCTGCTGATCTGTTTCATGTTGCTGCTGATCTGTTTCATGTTGCTGCTGATCTGTTTCATGTTGCTGTGTTCATTCATACTCATCTGCTCACACAGACTCATGTTCGTGCTGCTGTTTAACGTAATGTTTTTATACTACTAGTGCTTAGTGTATATTTAGTTTATGTTTTTTCTTAGTACATATCTTAGATGTTATTACTGTTTTTCTTTTACATCTAATTGTTGGATGTTCTTGGGAGCCTGTGAACATAATTTCATACATGTGGTGCAAACGACAAATAAAGAAACTCTGACTCAGTTTCAATCACAGCATGTGTGTGTAGGATTCTGGATAAAGCAGTGACTTCTTATCTATCTGCTCTTTTTTATTTTTTTGTAGGTATCGTGATTACCGCTACCCCTCTGGGCATGAGAAGCAGTACTCCCACACTATGCAGTTCTGGCATATTTTGGCTGCCAAGCTGGCTTTCATCATTATCATGGAGGTAAAAAGAGCTTGTCCTTTTCATCTGACCTCAGCCTCACAAGTGTGTAACAGTTTAGAGAGGACAAAAACAAGAGATTTGTTCAATGTTCTGACGAGACATTACAAACGTTTGGACACCACCTTACACTGTGACTTTATTTCTGTTTTCACACACTTTAGCTTCTTGTGATTTATAGAAATAATCAAGAGAATCATAACTGATGCTGTTTCACACAGAAAGGACAATAAACTCTCAGATTATTTGTCATGATAAGAACATATATTTGATGTAGACAGTAGGTGGTGCACGTGGGCAGCCTGCAGGCCAGGATGTTAAAAAGTGTTCTGAGGCCTCAGATGCAGCTAAAGGAAACACGTTTGTCATAAACAGCTGTTTCTTTCAGTTTGTTGGTTCAGTCTGACCATTTTGCCATCGACTCTTACCAAATTAAATTCTCAAACCTCACGTAAGGACATTTTTGTTGCAGGTTTTGTCGTATTTGTCTTTTCCTGTTCACAATTTGTATTCTTTCATTTAATGATGATGATGATGCAACCTTACCTTCGTTGTTTTCTCACTGGCTCAGTTCACCCTCATCAGGATGTTGTAGCAAACGGTTGCATCATTGCAGTCTGACGCATCGATGACGCAGCTCCTCTGGAAAATGTTGAAGCATACATTCAGTGCTTGCAGTGTACTGTATGTGCAAAAGCGTCTGCACTTTAACCAGTTGTGGCGTTCTTCTTCACAGCACGTCGTTTTCATGGTCAAGTACTTCGTGGCCTGGTTGATTCCAGATGTTCCCTCCGATGTGAGGGCGAGAATAAAGAGGGAGCGCTACCTGGTCCAGAAGAATCTCCACGACTACGAAGTGGAGAAGCTGAAAATCCAGCTGAGCCAACAGAACCACCACGAGTGCACCTGCTCACCAGGGATCTATCCAGTTTTACCCACTCATGACATGCTGTCAGACATTTAGCTCCGTGAGTCAGACACGCTGATGTAGACTCCCCTGCTTGTTTCTGACTCTGAACATCGTGTCTGAAGGTTATTTGTTGGGCGACTTCGTAAAGAGCTTTATCCACTCTAAAGCCCCGCCCACTTCCATGTATCTGCTGACTGGGAAGGCTGAGAGACCACGTCTGTGCATGCTGACACCCAGAGACACTTGAATTAGACGCAGGGCTCATATCTATGACTCGTCAGTCTCTTTGCTCTAATATTCAACTTGAAGATATTCAGTTTGCTGTAAGAAAAGAAGAAATCTACTGTGCCTAAAACAAAACAGCTCACTCTTTTTTTTTAAATCATGAAACTATTTATTTGAAGTGCCACTATGAGTAACCAAAAAGACTGGATGCCTTAATAAATGCCACTTTTTTGTACTTTGTGTGCATATTGTTGAAGATTCTGTTCATGTTCAACTTCTTTTTTTTTTTTTACAGATGCATTGTTGTTTTATCTGCTGTGATGTTACAAAGTATGTCCTTGGATTCGTGGGTTTCTTCAGACCATTACATGTGAAGTAGCTCTTTTGGTTTGATGAAGACAAATCTGTGCTCCTGTTGTGTGAGCAGATCTGATCCTGCTCTGGCCAGATGTTGAGCAGCAGTTTACCCACAGGTGACAGGTGAAGAAGGGTCCTCGTGTTTTCCAGCACGTCCCTCCATCTGAGCCCTGCTTGCTCGTCGTCATCACCCCCAGCAGCCCTCGTGCTCCCGGTTCCGTCAGCTGCGTCTTCGTAGAGAATAAAAGAAACACATTTTATGTTTGATTTTGCACAAAGCACTTAAAGACAAAAAGATGAACGGCTAAACAATGCGATGACACTATACACACAGTGTTTCCTGAAGCAGCAACTTTTCAGTGAAATGCAACAAGAGTTGTAGGAACAGATGTTTATATTTATGTTTTAAAATGAAGAAGATCTGTAGTTTTGGTTTAGACTATATGAAGGGTTCTTCACATCACATTGTTTGTATGGAAGGTTTATGAAAGTTATTATCACGTAGAGATTCTAAACGATTGTGACTCGTAGAGATGAAACTGTTTGACATGTTTCAATGCTCCTGTTTGCCTTAAACTGAACTAATGCCTTAATATATCATTCTTTTCAATCTCATTTGTTCAGATTACCTCTGTCTCGTGCTCTTTGCTCTTATGTTTTAGTTACAATCTTATTGTTTCAACATTTCTGTTTTTATGCTCAAAGTGAAACTGTTTATATTCATTTTTGTTAATGCCTTTTTTTTAATTGTCCCATATCCAAACTATGATGTGATCCAAATAAATCTAAAATAAACTGAGACCAACGTGTGCAGCCGTGGTTGAACATTTCTGAGAACTGGACCTTCAGCTGTCCTCTTGACAACATGAAAGTCGCTCCTCACTGAACAGATGGCCAGGAATAAAAAATAAAAAAAAGATGCTGATAAGTATTCAGTGTTTGTTTGCACTGGTGGGTGTGGTTTACACCTAAATATGCTGCCAGTTTTTTTTTTGGACATAGAAATTGAAAAGGTCATTAACATGACAAAGACATAGAGAACACTCAGCATCAGCTGTACGCTGGAATTTTAAACAAAAGAGTTATCGCACTAATAAAGTAATAATTTGCTCCCAGTTGCACAGAGAGACTATCTTCAGTTAAGATTTAGGTGTTAGTTGATCAAAGGGCCCTGCTTATATAATAAGTAATATGATTTTTATCACAACACCTTCTGCAACTTGTTATGGTTTCATCTGGTTCAATACATTGTCCCACCTCCATCAGCCTCCAGACATGGCTGCACCACCTTTTCCAGCAGATCAATCACTGGAGGAGTGTTCTCATTTGTCCGGTCTTTTTTTATTTAAATTTTTTTTCCCCCTTTTATAGATGGCCTCCCTTCTCCCCTTATAGCCATCCTCTTCACACCATTATGAATTTTTTTTAATAATAGGAAAGAACGGAAGGAAAGATGGAAAGTATGACCACAAAACAACAAATACACACAGAAAGCACAAGGCAAACACACCGACCAACGTCTGTAAACCTGCAAACATGACAGAACACAACAACAAAACACATCTGTATACAGTAAAAGACTTAGAATATTCATGGCTTTGCAGTAGATCTCCATAAATATATATACATAAACCCATACACATACATACACATGCATATGCAGTCACATGCACATCTACATACGGTACCTGCATGTGCATCCCTGCATTTGTGTGTGAGCATGCATAAGTGTACAAGGCTTCTCTAATAAAGTCAACTTTATTGTCAGAACTGCAATATGTACAGGACAGGATTGAAATTGCGTTTCTCTCAGTCCCTTGGTGCAACAGTAACCATTTAAACACTAAAACACTGAAACATTTAATAAACATAAGCATAAAATAGTAAAAGTGTAACACTGTCCTGAGTTTTTGCATAGTAGTATAAAAGTATGAAAATTTACACCAACACTAAAACACTAAACATTTAATGAACATAAGCATAAAATGAAATAATAAAAGTGTAATACTGTCCTGAGTTTTTGCATAGTAGTATAAAAAAGTATAAAAAGTATATCTATAAAATAAACTGAAGGTTCTAGCATTGACATTTGCAAAGAGTGGCAAAGCAGCATATGAGTTAATGTACACAGTATATGTATGAGGTAGTTGATGTTGGTATAGAGGCAAAGTGGCATATGCAGTAAGGCACATTGGGCATCCTTAAATAAGGCTGGTCAGAGAATACTGTATATGTATCAGCAGTAGTGTAGATATAAAAGTAGTGTAAATGTAAACAGTATTAATAAATGTAAACAGTGAATGTAAACAGTAGTATGACTATAGGCAGTAATGTAATACAAACATTAGTGCAAATATGAGAAGTAGTGCAAACTGAATGAGCACATGACCAAGAGTTTAGTGAATAATAATAATAACGAATTCAATTTATAACGCACTTTTCATTAATGAAAATCTCAAAGTGCTACAAGGTGCAACAGAATTAAATGTCAATAAAACAAGTAAAAAAACAAGCAAAATCAATAACAATAATCAACTAAGATCAAAAGTAGAATCATGAGGAGGTAGAGTATGCTCGGTCGAAAAGAAAGGTCTTCAAGCCGCTCTTAAAGTCAACCACAGACTGTGGGGCTCTCAGACAGTCAGGAAGAGAGTTCCACAGGCAGGGGGCAGCCACACTGAAAGCCTGGTCACCCATGGTCCTTAATTTGGTTCTCGGAACGTGAAGGAGATTACTGTTCTGTGACCGCAGCGACCGGGTGGATGAGAGAGGAATAAGAGGAGAATGGGTGTAATATGTTCAAATTTACGAACTCTCAACAAGATCCTTGCTGCACTGTTTTGAATATATTGAAGTTTTTGAAGGTTTTTGACAGGGATTCCAATAAACAGGGAGTTGCAGTAGTCGAGCCTGGAGGAGACAAAAGCATGGACGAGCTTCAGCATCGGAATAACCCGTTTGATGACACAGAGTCCAGTGTTAAAATCTTTGTGTTGTGTGGTAATGTGTGAGAAAGTTTTTTGTGTTAAGGCAGTTCAAATGGGAGGGGAGGCAGAGCAGGCAGAGTGTTTAGCATTCTGACTGCCTGATGAACAGAGCTGTCTCTCAGTCTGCTGGTTCGAGCCTGGAGACTCCTCAGTCTCCTCCCTGATGGCAGCAGTCTGAAGCAGCTGTGTAGTGGGTGTGTGGGATCACCTGCCATGCAGGGCTTTCCGAGTGAGGCGTTTGCTGTGTAAGTCCTGCAGTGAGGGCAAGGAGGTGCCGACGATCTTCTCAGCTGCTCTCACGATGCGCTGGAGGCTCTTGCGGCAGGATGCAATAAAATAGAACACTCAATTTATTTATTAATTTTGAGTCTCTCCTGCATTAGCTCTCTGATCAGCTGTTCAGGCTGATGAACGAGATGCACTGCACTTTAGCTTGCACGTCTAGGCAGGAGTTGACTGCGCAGCCGCAGATCAGAAGGCGGAAGAAAGAAAAGATTTCTACACCTGTGCGCGCGCTCACCGCCTCCACCCACCCAGAAAAAAGAAAGAAAGAAAAGAAAGAAAAAAAACACAGAAACCAAAATGTTCTTCCTCTGACCGTGTCATCAAACGCAACATCATATTTAAACAGTCGTTCAGGAGTTGAGTTGCGCAACATCCTGCTTTACAGAAGGCTAATGCAAATAATAAACTCTTAACTTTTACAATGCTATTTTTAATCCGTAAATGCTACAGAATAAAAATAGTGTAAATGCTGCACTTTCAATACAAATGGCCGACAGGAGCGTGAGCAGCGCGCGTGCGTAAAAACGTGGAGACGCTGCTCTTTGTTTGTGCAGCAGATCATTGCATCTGCTCTGAATTCAAATTCACCTGATTGTCAGGTCAGTAGAGATCAGAGGAGCATCCAGCTGACAGTCTGTAGTGTAAG
>JBBPBX010095131.1:0-13253 GCA_038048925.1 Garcialebias charrua
TTTCACTCATTCCGTATTAACAGGCACAGACCGGGCATCTGTTTTTCCACACTACATATGTGTGTGTGCGTAGCTGCAGCACAACCAATCAAATTAAAAGGATTTAGACATTTGAAAAAAACAAGGCAAGGCTACAGGGCTGAGGGAACTAAATAAGCGCTCCAATATGCTTCCGCGAGTAATTTCTTTTGGGTACATAGGTATGAACATTCAAATAAAAAACGAACTGCAACTTGTAAAAGATACAATAAGAAAATATCGGATGGAGATTCCACGACGTCCAACTTTGTCCGGCATTTGAAGCTTCACAAAGATCGGTAGGTAGCACTTTTCTTTTGCTGTGAGATAGTTGACTTTAGCTAACTTCGTGTTAGCATGTGTACTCCAGGCGAAGTTGGTGATACCGCTTAGCCTTCACTTGTATTCTATGATTTGCCAAAATTCCGGTCCTTGAAATGCCTCCACAAATAGTGTGCACAGTGTTAGCTCAGGAAGCCGGTGAGCAGATTCTGTATCTACAGGGAAGAGAGTTTGTCTCTGTCCCATGAAAACTATGATTGTTTTAGTGTTAATGTTTATTTATGATTAGTACGAGTAACTTAAGTCAAATTTAATTCATGAATGGCTGTAATTTATATTCTGACATCTGTTTACTTCTGACAGATTTGAAGAATACCAGATGAATAAGAGGATCACAAATGAACCTCAGCCTTCCATATCACAATTTCTGGACACTCGTGCTGGGTAGTACAGTATGAGTCATCCACAGCAGAAAGCCATCACCAATGCCTTACTACGTGATTTGATCGTTGATAAATATCAAAAGGACTGTGAAGATGGAGGACTGTTTGCTGCTTACTGTAAGAGACAGAAGAAGGATGTCCAGACCTGTCCAGCACTACAGCTAAGTCATTACCTCCATATTGAGTTTATGTTTAAACCACTGGCACATAAAAGTTAGACTTCTTGTATTGGGGAGCTTTTTGTCCTTTGTGTCGTCACACAGCACAGTTTTAGTTCATTTCAAAGAACTCTACACAGTCAATACACAACATATACCGTATTTTCCGGCCTATAAGTCACAGTTTTTTTAACTAATTTTCATGTCCTGCGACTTATGCGGCGAAGCGACATATTTAGGGATTTTTTCCCCATATTTTTAGACAATTTTTTGGCTAAGAAATGACTGTTTCCATTCATTCTGACAAAAAAAGGGAGCAGTACCACGTTTTGTCGCTAGGGGCACAGTACCATTTCAGCCGCTGGGGTCCACCGACCATTCCCAGGCAGCTCATGTGTCCGACAGCAGCCTCATCTGGTCGGACTCACTCTTTCGTAGCCCGGCCTCCTTCTCTCTGGAGGTCTGAACTACTGTTAGCTCAGTGTTTCACTGTTAGCAAAATAGCTCATGAACCACAGGACAGATTTTGATGAAACTTACAGAAAGTAATCACTGGATGGACATTTACAATTGATTACCGTATTTTCCGGAACATAGATTGCACCGGAATATAGGTTGCATTGTCCAATTGTTGCCAAAAAATTGAAAAAATCCATAAATAGATCGCACCAGAATATAGGTTGCACCTACGTCACCGCCGACGTAACGCGTCATCCACCGCTGACGTGACGCTTCACCGCTGAGACAACCCGGAAATATGGGCCGAGTGTTTAGCTCTGTTGCAAATGTCTGCCACAGGAGCACAAAGCAAGGCTTTTAAGAAGATTAACATGGTAAAAACAATTGTTTGTTTGCTAAAAATTATAGCTGACATTATAGCACAAGGGTTAGTGGTTTATTAGCCGAGTGGTTTATTAACTATTTGCTAAAATATACACGGAAATAAAACGGAAGCTAACACGAGACGGTTCCGTCTAAAACAACGAATAAAAAAATCAAATTTTATCTCAAATGTTTAATACAGGGCAACAGTTTGTAAATTAAAGCCATATAATTACACTCTGGCAGCAGAAAAAAATATCCACCGAGTGGTTTCTGAGCTATTTATAACATTATAAGCAGAAATAAAACAAATGCTAACCGAGACGAGTCCGTCTCTCAAAACACGAATAAAAAATGAATTTTATATCAAATGTTTCATACAGGGCAACAGTTTGTAAAGTAAAGCCATATAATTACACTCTGGCAGCAGAAAAAATATCCACCGAGGGGTTTCTGAGCTATTTATAACGTTATAAACAGAAATAAAACGAATGCTAACCGAGACGAGTCCGTCTCTCAAAACACGAATAAAAATTCGAATTTTATCTCAAATGCTTCATACAGGGCAACAGTTTGTAAATTAAAGCCATATAATTACACTCTGGGAGCAGAAAAAATATCCGCTGAGTGGTTTATGAGCTATATATCTAAATAGTAGGTATCTGTTTATGGTAGCTAACCACTAATAAAACATCTTTTTTTTTTATCTCAAACATCTCATAAAGCTACCGTATTTTCCAGTGTATAGGTCGCACCTTTTTATGGTTTTTTTCAAGGCCTGCGACCTATTTATGGATTTTTCCAATTTATTGACAAATATTGGACACTGCGACCTATACAACGGTGCGACCTATACAACGGAAAATACGGTACTCGTTTGTAAATGTCCATACAGTGATTACATTCTGTAAGTTTCATAAAAATCAGCAGAGTGGTTCTTGACTTATCTTGCAAACAAACAGGTAACAAACACAGAGCTAACAGAAGTTACCTCCAGACCAGGAGGTCGGGCAGCGACAGAGTCAGTCCGAGCAGAGGAGGATTTTTTTCGGACACATGAGCTGGAAACGGTCGGTGGACTCTCTGGAAGTGTCCCCCTAGTGGAAAAAAGTGGTACTGCACCATTTTCTGCCAAAATGAAAAAAGGTCACATCTGAACCAAAAATTGGTCTAAAATTAGGGCTGAACGATTTTGGAAAATAATCTAATCGCGATTTTTTTTCTTTAGATTGCGATTGCGATAATGCGATTATTTTTACTGGTTCTGTATTAATTCATATCACTAACGACGCAACTGTTTTTTTTAAATCAGATAAATAATGCGCTTTTTCACGAAGAACGTTAGCTTGCTGAGCTAGCTGCTAACAGGGCACCGTCAACAACAGACCCGGTCACATGACCAGCTCGCGCTCTGTTTATCTCCCGCGGTCTCGGTGTTTCAGCCTCTAAGATCAGATACACGTTTAAATGAGCTAACTTACCTGAATTTATAACTTTTATGACTTCTGTCGAGCCTGGAGCACCTGTATTGGAGCGCACGGTCTCCTCCTCCCTGCTCTCTCTCTGTTTTGCTCCGAGCTGCGCGCGGCCAGAGCGGTTCATTATCAAATCTCGTGACCAGTCAAATCGCAGCCCGTACGATTAGAGAATCGCGTTTTAACATATCGCGAGATAATCGCAAATGTGATTAATCGTCCACCCCTAAAAATTATGGGGGAAATCCATAAATAGGTCTCACCTCTCTATAGGTTGCAGGGCATTCAAATTAGGCAAAAAGCCGCAACCTATATTCCGTAAAATACGGTAGCTTTAGGAGATGTTTGAGATCAAATTCAATTTATTTATAATTTACAGTGCTGGGCAGCGCTAATCCAAAAATTTGTTCCGCTATTTCTAAAGCACTTATTAATTTATTTAGGTCCGCAATTTCAAATGCGCTTATGTATTAGCAACGCTAGCGGACGCTAATGCTAATGCGCTAACGTGCAAATGGCGAACTACTTTTTTTAATCCAGCAGATTTGACCATTTCGTGAAACTGTCAAGCTCAGAAAAACCTTGTGCTATAAAGTCAGCTAAGAAATATATTTTTTCTCAGCAAAGAAATAATTGTTTTTTACCGTGTTTTGTTGTAAAGTCCTACGCTTCTGTGGCCGTCGCGGCCGCCATTTTGAACAGGGCAAATGGCGAACTACTTTTTTAAATCCAGCAGATTTGACCATTTCGTGAACCGGTTAAGCTCAGAAAAACCTTGTGCTATAAAGTCAGCTAAGAAATATATTTTTTCTCAGCAAAGAAATAATTGTTTTTACCGTGTTTTGTTGTAAAGTCCTTTGCTTCTGTGGCCGTCGCCATTTTGAAGAGGGCAAATGAGGCGCTGACGCGTCGCGTAGGCCGCTGAGAAACATCCATAAGTTCACCCTCCATGTTAAAAACTCTTCGTCTGACTCTTCGAAAACAAGCAATAAGGCTGCAGAGTAACACACTGGCTGCTAACTGCTATAGAGAGAGCGCTCTCTCTAGCCAAGAGACTGAGGGGGACGCTTTTTTGTCACGGACCACATCCGGCGCTGACAGGATATGGTCTGTTAGCAGTCGTCCGGTTGATTTAAGAGCTCGTAAATAAGTTTTTTCGTTTTTACTGATAGATAATTAGTTATTAGCGGTACTGCATTTTAAATAAAAATAGTGCAAATCCGCTTATGAATAATAAAAGTAAGTCAATCCGCTGTAACGCTGACAAATTTGTTTAGGTCTGCTATAAGCGGATTAGCGCTTTAGCGCTTCCAAGCGGTCTAGCGCCCACCTTTGATAATTTATTTTCGCACCGCACGCACACGTTTGGAAGACCGTCATAGCAAAACAATTTAAATCCAGCTGATTTGACCATTACGAGCATTTAATAAGGAAAAGTTCAGCTCAGATACACCTTTACTATAATGTCAGCAAACAAATATATTTTTTAGCTGTTTATCTTGCTAAATTTAAAAGAAATGCAGCATTCCCACCCGTGCGGTGCACGTTTTGCACGTAGCAAAAAAAAAATTTAATCCAGCTGATCGTGCATTTATTAAGGAAAAGTTAAGCTCAGAAACACTTTTGCTATAATGTCAGCAAACATATACAGTATATATATTTTTAAGGTGTATATCTTGTTTAATTTTAAACAAATGAAGCGTATCCGCTCACTGCGCGTGCACGCTTTGCAACACCGACGTAGCTAAACTATTTTTTTTTATTCAGCTGATTTGACCGGTACGTGCATTTATTAAGGAAAAGTTCAGCTCAGACACATCTTTGCTATAATTTTCAGCAAACAAATAATTGTTTTTAAGTGTTAATCTTGTTAAAGTCCTACCGTGCACGCTCCTGTGGCCATTTCGCAGCCAATCCATTTTGGGCAAAACACCGGCCCACATTTCCGGGTTGTCACCGCTGACGCGTAACATACGCGACGCGTAACATACGCGACGCGTCCGCGGTGATGCATAATAGATGCAACATATACAGAGGTGCGACACGTTTATGGATTTTTCCACTTTATTGGACATAATTGGACTAATGCGACATGTAGGGCGGAGCGACTTAAAGGGCGGAAAGTACAGTAATTGGAACAGAGGAGAAATTCCAACACTTTTATTTTTTTATGTATGAAATGGAAGATCATTTATTTACAATAAAAGCAATTTAAAAAACACAGCAAACAGACATCACTGCATGGGCTTTTATTATCAATTTAAGAAATCCTATGTGTCGCTGTGTGACAAAAGCACCTTTTACCAGTTTTGTTCCTGATTAACATTTTTTGTCATGGTGGAAGCAAATATTTATTAACTACTGAAAATTACAGAGGCATTAAAATACAAACCATATTTTTAATGTGCTGTGGTGCATTGAATCATATCATTTCCTGCATTTTAATTAAAAAAAGACAGAGGTGCTTGTTTTTGGACCTAGTGGAGCTTGTTTGAGCCATCCAGTTGACTTAGACCCCCTGACAATGTACATAAAGGCTACAGTCACACATCTTGGTTTTAAGATGGACATTGATTTTGAACTCGAGAGTCAAATAAGGGCCACAGTAAAGTCTGGTTTTTATCATTTCAGAAAATTGGCAAAGGTGAAACCTATTCTTTCAAGGCAACAGTTTGAAACAGTAATCCATGCCTTCATTTAATCACGGCTGGATTACTGTAATTCTCTCTATCTTGGAGTCAGCCAGTCCTCACTTGCACGTCTGCAGCTGGTGCAAAATGCTGCTGCACGTCTTTTAACTGGAACACGCAAAAGAGAGCACATCACACCTGTCCTGGCTTCTCTCCACTGGCTGCCCGTGTATTTTAGAGTTCATTTTAAAATTATTTTGTTTGTTTTTAAGGTTTTAAACAGCCTTGCCCCCCCTTATTTGACAGAGCTTCTACACCATTACACTCCATCCCGGTCACTCAGGTCTGCTGACCAGCTGCTCCTGGTCATTCCCAAGAGTAAGAGGAAGCTTCGAGGAGACAGGGCCTTCTCTGTTAGTGCCCCTAAGTTATGGAACTTTGCACATTCGACAGGTCCCCTCACTGTCCATTTTTAAAACCCATCTGAAAACTCATCTCTACTCAATGGCCTTCAACCCAACTGTGACTTGATTTTACTTCATTTTTAGTGATATTGATTTTATTTGTTTAACTTGTCGTTTTATCCATCCATCCATCCATTTTCGTCCGCTCATCCGGGGTCGGGTCGCAGGGGTAGCAGCCTAAGTAGGGAGGCCCAGACTTCCCTCTCCCCAGTCACTTGGAGCAGCTCCTCTGGGGGAATCCCAAGGCGTTCCCAGGCCAGCCGAGAAACATAGTCCCTCCAGCGTGTCCTGGGTCTTCCTCTGGGTCTCCTCCCGGTGGGACATGCCCGGAACACCTCACCAGGGAGGCGTCCAGGAGGCATCCTAACCAGATGCCCGAGCCACCTCAACTGGCTCCTCTCGATGTGGAGAAGCAGCGGCTCTACTCCGAGTCCCTCCCGGATGACTGAGCTTCTCACCCTATCTCTAATGCCGGTTACCCACTGCACAACTCGAAACGCGCCTGCCGTCCCCTTTTGGCCGCTGGTCACGGTCCCACTGAACCACTGAACACCGTCTGATGACGTACACTAGGGGGTAGCAGAGGGAGGGGTCTCTGGCTTGTTTTCCGGGTTCAGTTGTTGTTTTAACTGCACCTCCGACGGTCTTCGATGAGATTAAAACTTTTTTTTATGTTTGGGGTGATCTACACTGGAGAGGACAGCAGCCTGTCAGCAGCAACTGTAAAAATGCCACGTTTCTTACCGGAGTTTGGTTCCAATTCCTGGAGGCTCGATCCGGTGAGTTTAAAAAGTCCGAAAAAAGTCCCGTTGTGGTTGTGTAATCAGATAGCGAGGCTCTCCCGACTGTTTGCCGGATGCGTCGAGCCGCCAGAGATCAACATTTGGGACGTCGGCGGCTCGACGGCGACGCGCGCGTGCGTGTGCAGGCTGCCCCCGCGCCGCTTCGATCACTTGAATCGCGCCGCTTCCTTGTTCGCCGTGACTCCACGCGTCTCCTCCATAGACTTTGAATGTAAACCGGCCGCTTCGGCCGCTCGACAAAGGGGGCAGTGGGTAACAGGCATAAGGGAGAGTCCAGACACCCTGCGGAGAAAACTCATTTCAGCCGCTTGTATCCGAGATCTCGTTCTTTCGGTCACAACCCAAAGCTCATGACCATAGATGAGGGTGGGAACGTAGATCGATCGGTAAATTGAGAGCTTTGCCTTTCGACTCAGCTCTCTCTTCACCACGACAGACCGGTACAGCGCCCGCTTCACTGCGGATGCTGCACCTATCCGCCTATCGATCTCACGCTCCAGTTTTCCCTCATTCGTGAACAAGACCCCGAGATACTTAAACTCCTCCACTTGGGGCAGGACCTCCTCCCCGACCCGGAGAGGGCATGCTACCCTTTTCCGGCTCAAGACCATGGCCTCGGATTTGGAGGAACTGATCCTCATCCCGGCCGCATCACATTCAGCTGCAAACCGCTCCAGTGAAAGCTGTAGATCACGATCTGATGAAGCCAATAGGACCACATCATCTGCAAAAAACAGAGAAGCGATTCTAAGGCCACCAAAACGGATCCTCTCAACACCTTGGCTGCGCCTAGAAATTCTGTCCATAAAAGTTATGAAAAGTTTATTGTGCTTTAAATTGAGTTATTTTAGTTCACTGTGTGCTTGGATTTGTAGCTCTGTTTTTTATGCTCTCTTTTTATCTTGATTTTAATTGTTGTTCAGCACTTTGTTTCAGCTGTGGCTGTGTTAAAGTGCTTTATAAATGAAGATGAGGATTTCATATATTATTTCTTCTTTCAGCTGCTCCATTCATCTGAGCAAACTCACATAAAATATTTGACATTTTGTTTTGCCCTTCCTGTCACAACCTGAGCTCGAACCTGCAGCCACAGGATTACAAGACCGTGGCACTGACCTCTGAGCTACCCATATTATATTACAATATGTTTATATTGCATATACTGTAATATGGGAGTGGTGGCGCAGAGGTTAAGAAGGTGAGCTTGTGATCGGAAGATCGCCGGTTCAAGCCCCGGTACCGACAACATCAAGAATGTGGGTGGGATAGGTGAAGCAGTCACACCTGTCTCCACCCTCATCTGCCCCACTCTGGGCCCTTGAGCAAGGCCCTTAACCCACACCATCTGCTCCCCCGGGCACCCTGGATGGCAGCACTCTGCTCCACACAGAGGGCTGTGGTAGCTCGGTGGTCTGTGGTTGTGTCAGGAAGGGCATCCGGCATAAAAACAATTGCTAAGTCTTAATGCGACTAGTTCGTTGTGGTGACCCCTGACAAAAGGAGAAGCCGAAAGAAGAAGAAAAAAGTTTATATTACATATACTGTAGTTTAATATTAAACTGGATTTGAGCATATCAACCTGAATCCAAAATGTTAAAACTGTAGGATTCCAGTATTTTCTGAATTAATCTGAGTTCAGTTTTTCCCGCAGCCTGAAGTCACAATATAGCTCCAACAAGCCACACCTGTGGACCAGCTTCTTGATGAGCTGCAAGAGTATAAGAGGCTGTAGATGACTTCTCTTCACCGCTGCAGCATTACTCACCTACTGGTAGTTGTGCTTCTAGCCACTTTACCTTCCTAGTGATAATTAAAATCCAACCAATTGTTCTTACATATTTCAGTATTGACTCATGCGTTCCACCTGTTTCTGGACTCCTCTGGTGTGGTCCTGGATTCCCTGTGACTTCTTCAGCTGTTCCTTCTCCTTCCAGTCAATTGCCAATCCCTACCTGAGACTTACCTCATACATCCTCCTCCGTGCCACTGGAAACATTGGACCCCTGCCCCCGTGACGATCCATAGCTCTACCTGAAAGAAAGAAAAACATCTTTAAACAATCATATCCTGAGTTCACCAAACAGACCCTCCTCCCTGCTCTCCAGGGTTCCTGTCACTTTTCTGCCCCAGCCTGCCATAGTTTTCTGACCCTCATGCCTTTGTTTATGTTGCCAAGCTCTGTGTTGCTTATCACCCTTCCTTCACCTGCTCCTTTCCCTCCATGCCATGCACCCTTGTTACCTCCACTGCAATCAGTCTTCATGCCGCTCACCTGTCCCATGCCCTGTTTAAGTTCCAGGTTCTCAGTCCTCCAGTGCCAGATTATTGAAAGCCTTTGTGTGAGTAAATGTTCAGCGTTCATGCCACGGTCTCGTTTGTCTTCTTCTGATCTCATGCCTGCCTCACGGATTCTTCGCCTTGCTGTCTGTCTTGGATTATCTGCTCATGGTACGACTTCTGTTTCCTCTCTTACGACCACTTCTTCTGGATTACATCTCAAGTTTGGCTACAGACTTCTGACCACCCGTGCATGACCCTCACCTGTTTCCATGGATCTGCTGTTTGGATCTCTCTCCCAACTGCTCACTGTTCAGTTCTGTCTCAACGCCAGCTCGCCTTCACCATTGGTGACGTCACACAAACCAACTCCTTCAAGGATCCCCTCTCTCGTCTGTCAGTGACGTTTGACTCAACAGAACTCTCTGATCTCTACCACTGAACTCCTGTCTCTTCAGATTGTGCCGGCCCTAGACTCTGCCCTCCACCAGAAGCGGTTTATCAATAAATCTTTTGAACCTTCCTGTTGTCTGGGATCTGGTTCAAATCCCTAAAACCGGTTCTTGTCAGTTCCAGCCCCTTCCAGTTCGCATTGCAGAATTATACCACTGTAAATAAAACACTGCTAATTCTTTATGGTCTTGGAGTTTGTTCCTTTCAGTCACTGCTCTCTGGGTACCTGTTAAACCTTACATAATCATTTCCTCACAGCCACTGAGGGCTGAGCCACACCAATGTGGCTGTACCTAATCCTGGTGGTTGATTCTCTGGGGTATTTAAGGATCTTGGAACCAGTTCATCTCTGCTGGAACATTAAGTTACCCACTGGTAACTAAGTGACTAATGTGTGCATTGATAAAAGAAAAGACTAACCTGGTTTTCCTTGCATCTTCCTGGTCCCGATTCTCATGTTGTCATAGTGTGGAACTAAAGGCTCCTGTGTAGCTATGCGTACGCCCATACGCAGCTCTACGCACATACTACGCAGAGGTACAAGCGTATCCCCGCAGGGCATGTACGCGCAAAGCTCAAATTTTACGACCGCGTACGCAAACGCGTTGTCGCACAATAAACTGCCCGGCGCCGGACTGTTTTGTATGTGACACAAATGTATTAAATTCCCCTTCTTCATCCCTGATCTGGCCTTTTCTTTTGTTTTTTTGCCAAAAGTCAAGTGATCGCTTCCTCCTCCGTTGACCCCATGACTGAAATGATGAAAAATGAATGAATTTGTCACAAACTCAGGTCCAGCGTGGCTGCGGGAGGTTCTGGAGATTTCCTGGTGTGCTGGTCTGATGTGTGGGCTGCAGGACCAACGCTCCCTGTTTTTATTTTATTTTTAGAACTTTTTATTAACATACAAACACAGAACACCGCTGCAGCTGAAGCTGCCAGCCCCCGTCTTTTTCCCCCGACCTGTCAATCAATTCAGTAGGCGTGTCAGCAAATGACCAATCAGCTACCTCAATTTGTCCCGTAGGTAAACGCTCTGCTCTGCAGCTGCTCAAATGATGTGAAGAATTTGGTGCGAAAACGAGAGATTGTACGCGAGAACATACGCTGGGGTGTGCGGGTGAACTGTCTGCGTACAGCACGCACGTACGGACACACGTATGGACTTACGCAAAGCTATACTGGAGCCTTAAGTCTTTCTGGATTCACGTAACAAATCCCTTTGGAGCCTGCCCTTGAGCCACACTAACTTTTCCTTTGTCACCTTGTGAAATTGATGTCTCTTGTTCAGTATTAAGTTTCAATCCTGCCACTTTCCAACTTACCTTCCATTCATCTTCTTCATCAATCGCTGCTGAGTGTTCCTGGAATCCATCACCCTCCTCCAACTTTACAACAAACAAACGAAAGACAGAACTTCTCCTGGAATTAATCCTAATTATCCAAATCCTGTTCCCTCACAGAAAGATCTCTAAGGACATTGTTAAAAAAACTAACCTTTTTAATGACTGTGTGTCTCATTTTACTCAGTCTGCTTGTAGGTCTAAAAAGACACTGGAATCATATTAAAACTTGTGTCTTGCTACAGATATGAACACTTTTATCTGTAAAGAGTTTGATATATTCTGAATTATTTAGTGCCGTTACTTTGTCATAATCAAACCATGTATTTTATACTATACTCTGTCTGCTCACATAAAATCCATGTGACAGTGATATGATATAATTACACTCCAAATGACTGTCTTTTGGAAACATCACTGAGTAATCCTCTTGTGAAAAAAATCTAAGATTTTTCTAAGAAAAATGTTATTTTGGAAAACATACAGCTTTTATGGAACTTAACGTCCTTGGGTGCTCTTTTCATTTGTGAGATATGTGATTATACAAAGTAGATTCTGCACACCGTTTAGTTCTATAAAACTGGTTGCATCATGCTATTCAAAGAAGGCAGCAGGCTCACTCTTTTCATTTCAGTGACCTCGAATGACGGACCAAGACAATCAGCATACCCTAGCATAAAATGATGGAGGAATTATAGCCCATTTAGATCTATTTGCTTTGTATCTTATCATGCTTGCATGCAAAATAAAATGTAGCATTGCAGTTATTTACTATTTTCACAGGTTTCAGGTTTGCAATAAGTTGTTTGTATGCATCTCCATCTCCCAAGTGTAGTTATTACCAAATGTGTGAATAAAGAGGAACTGAGTACAAATATTACACAAAGCATAGAAGTGGAAAGAAAACAGTATCAGAGTTTTTTTTTTTCACTTTTCTTTGTAACTGTTTGAAATAGATTTTGAACGATAATTGTGCTTTCTTTTCATCAATACAGCAGCTTGCAGGGATGTAGTGAGACAAGTCGGATCAACTCAAGGTGATGTGACGTTAATTACCCTCTTGTTTTGATCCGAGCAGTTGTGAAAGGTGATTAGTGAAAATGAACTAAATAACAATGCAGCTCACGTGCCAAAGTCAGACGTTTCTACAACATCTGTCCACTAAAATGTTTATGTTCAGTGGCTTGTGCATTTTTGATCTTTAAAAGAGTGAATAATTAGAAAGCATTCATAATGTCTTTATTCCCAACACACCAACACTTTAAAGTGCTTTACTTCTTTTCATGATAAGTCTGCGGCATGTTTTGGGATTTGCAATCATAATCATGATTTGTTTGTCAGTTGATTCACCATTCATCTCAACTCAATTATAATCAGATCAATTCATCCATTTATCTAATTGGTTTAGTTTGAACTCAAGGAGGGACAACTGTGTATTCTTAGCTTTGTTAAAAACACAGTTTCTTAGTAAATGAAATATGTGTGTCTTGGCATTGATCTGCAGATACATCCAAACAACAGCACTGATGTTAGCCCAGAACTCCAGAGGTGTAAATAATTTCTCATTGAACTTTTGGGAACACATCTTTTCACTGTTACAACAAGATCCTGGCCAGTAATTTTATAAAATATTGCTACTATGAAGTGGAAGCTGAACAAGCTCTCATTACCACAGGGGTAAATGATCTTCATCAAGACCACTTGGTCTAAAAAGGGTGTGCTGATTGGCAGTGATTAGTGATTAGCCATGTCTCATGTGGAGTACTGAGCAAAGGACTTTAACAATAAAGATGCATTAAACAACTAAAATGGCACTTATTGCCAAAGTGATCTGGAAACACAATAGCCTCGACGTTTCAAGTAGAGTATGAATAATACAGAAATCAATTGGAAAATTTATGTTTCTGCAATAGTAGTAACTTTAAATATCAATGAGACCTGAATGATTGGACAATTTTACATTGATTTGTTGTTAGAAAAGCATCAAGGTATATGGAGTTCTATAAAGTTTATATAGCCTATATAAAAAACTTGATAGAACTCCATATACAGTACCTGTGTGTGTGTATGTATGTATATATATAT
>JBBPBX010095132.1:2882-13253 GCA_038048925.1 Garcialebias charrua
GTTGTCAGGCCTATAATCACTGTAAATTGGTCGGTTTCTAGTCGGGCTTGGAAAAAATTACACAGGTTCGGGCCGGGTCTGTCTTTTCAGGCCTGAATGCAACTCTAACGGAAAGCACACTGTCAAAATAAGAGTTCCAGGATTCTGTTCGGCTGCAGGATCCGGCTCAAATTAAGCCCTGCTTGTCACAGGGCCCTCTCAGTTATACGTCAGTCATTCATCAATGATTGCTCAACATATGCAAACATGTAAGTACAACTTCAGCTGATCCAAAATGCTACAGCCAGAGTCTTAACTGGAGTTAGTAGGAGAGATCATATCTCTCCAGTTTTAGCTTCTCTTTACTGGCTCCCTGTCAAATCCAGAATTGAATTAAAAATCTTATTTCTAACATACAAAGCTCTCAACAACCTAGCTCAGGGCTATTCAACTGGTGGCCCGTGGGTTGGTGACTTCAATCCGGACCACTTCGTTAAAATAAATGTTTATTTTTTAAATTATTTATTTAGTTAGTTTTTTTGTTTGTTTGTTTGATTGTTTTTTGGGGTGGGGGGTCTGGGTTTGGGTGTTGGGTTCTGTTTATTGCATTTATGATTCAATGCAATAAAATAAACAAATGTAAAAGGTAACAGATCACTGTAAACTTTGGTTTATTTACATCATGATATTAATTGCTGGATGTCTGGCTCCTGAGCTGTTGGCTTTCAGAAACTGTGGCCCCTTGAGCAGTTTTGTTGAATTGCCCTGACCTAGCTCCATCTTATATTACATTGGCTTGTTATGCTGCTATAGGCTTAGACTACTAGTGGACACATTTTCCTAATTTCCTGAAATTAATTGTAAAAATTCAATAGTTTTCATTTGGTACTATTTCTATCTTAAAGTGATTCACTACACACCTTGGGGTGTCTATGAGTGCACACCTATTTCTCCAGCTCCCCGAGCGCCTTCTATGGCTGCTCACTGCACCACCTGGTAGGTGGTTGGGTTAAATGCAGAGACGAATTTCGTCTGTGTATGGGAAACATACGCAGATGACAAGATTAGACAATTATTATTATTATTATTATTCTCGACCTGCCATTGTGTATCTGTTCCTCCTTCCTGTTCCTCTCAAACCCAGCTTGTCAAAGCAGATGGCCACTTGTCTTGAGCCTGGTTCTGCTAAGGGTTTCTTCCTCATGAGGAAGTTTTTCCTGTCCACTGTCACCTTCGTGCTTGCTCAAGACGAGAGTTTTGCGATGGAGTTAAATTCAAAGCAGTCTGCTCCTCAGATAAATATTGTTAACTTATTTTTATGTATATGAATGTTTCTGTTGTGTTCAGTGCCCTGCGATGACTTCTGTTGTGATTTGGCGCAATAAACTGAATTGAATTGAATTAGTGAGCCAGCAACAGAAAACTTTTATTCAGCAACATCAACAACATTCACAGCTCAGCTTTTATATAACAGTTACCTTTAGTAATATTTCACTTGGTTCTACTATTCTTGTCTCTTTCTCCAGCCATTTTTCTTTTGTAAGTTTGTCAGGCTGTAATAAGTCAATGAGAGAAAAAAGGCTTTGAGCTTTACTCTCTAAATACTGTAGCTGTTGTCTGGCAGGTGTGGCTGCAAGGAGAATAGACAGATATGAATGTTTTATATAAGTATTTTCTCCCACGGATCCTTTCTCCCTTACCTTTTCAGACAGCAACCCAAACATCTACCTATACAACCATCATCATCATCATACAAGGCTATAGTGGCCATCATATCACATCACTGGCAACCCATCTATGAGCACTTTCACCAGGATTCCCTCAGGGCACAACAACTATCTGTTCTGCCCTCATTTGTCATGTCTCTGTAATGAAGTGCACACAAAAAATGCACAGGCTTTGCAGTAAGTGAAGGCAGCCTCTGCAGGCGACCACAGTTAATACCATCTGACTGGTGCAGGATTACTGGGCTGTGCAGAGACCTTGAGATGCTCCATTCATTGAAGCAGCGATAGAAAATAATGCCTGATCAATAGCCATGACAGATGGAGTCCTTTGTCTTCTTGACATTTGAAAATAAACTAGATTAAACGCTAGCGACCATTTGCTGACAGAAAGGAAAGGTTGATGTTATGAGCGTGAAAACGCTCTTACTAAGACACCTAGTATGCATTTGAATGTACATCATAATTATTTAGTTAGCTCTCAATCAAATAATTTGGAATTAAAATTGAAATAACTTTTTTTATTAGTAGTATCTTACATAAACACAGAAGGACTGTGGGTGCAAAAGTTAGAGAAGGTGGGCCTGTGATTGAAAGGTCACTGGTTCAACTCCTCGGACTGACAATATCAAAATGTGGGTGGGAAAGGTGAAGCACCCACACCTGCCTCCACCCTCATTCGTCCCACTTTGGACCCTTGAACATGTTCCCTCTAAGCTACGCACCTGCTCAATCGCGCACTGCTCACACATTCTCTACGCACAAGAAAATCTATGCTACGCAGTTGCAGACTGGCTACAAGGCTGGATTAACCATATGGACAACTGGGCAAATGCCCAGGGGCCCACAAACTCTAAAGGGTCCAGGACAGTGAGGGCACAAGCAAAATATCTGGTTATCTCCCCCTTTAAACTGTAAGCCCGAGCGCAGCGGTCTCTACAATCTGTGTGCATGCTGTACATGAAATGCGTGCAGACTGGTGGAAGGACCCCCCCGCCCCCACCCCCTTTTTGTAGCAACAACAGAAGTTTATGAAGAAGTAAAAAAAATTCAACAAATGAAATCAAAGGCAAACTTTAATTCCAGCCAATCAGCATCTTCTGAAGTTTTGGCACTGATGTGCAAAGGAGCACAGTAGCTACTAGAGGCATGACGAGCAGCAAGCGCAGTCCTGTGCGCTCCACAGTGAATGTTTACGAGAAAAGGACAGTCATTCTGGCGCAGCAGCTGTGCAACTCCGGCCTTACAGCCCACCCGCTCCATCACTTCCAAGTCCAACAACCCGAGCCATAGCGACCCCACGACTCGACAGCGTATGTTTATTTTTTTCTATGATGCATTCAGCAGTGCCAGATGAAATTGCATAATTGCAGATGAAAACAGTTTCAGGCTCCCCTTTCCGCTGAAGTGTCAAGTTATGATTAGCATCTTCTCCACTGTAATGTTAGTGGTTTCATCAACTATTATTCCAACATATTTGCTGCTGCCGATACATTCATCAATATCGTTGGTTATGGTCTTCGCTAAGGCTTCCTCCATCTGACTGACAGTTTCATGGTGAGTGTATATGTGTGCACAGGATACAGGTGGCTCGGGGTGTTTGTTTTAGCCTTATGCAGCACAACCTTAAGTTGTGTTTTTAATGCCTCGTTGCAGGCAACCTGTGATTTATCCACATGCTTAATCATAGCTGCACTCTGAATGAGCACTCTTGAAGCCTCGATGTGGCTGTGGCTTTTTTGGTGGTCATTTAATACTGATTTCTGTATGTTTGTGCACCCTCTGATAAATTTGTTTCTCAAATTGGCTTTTTTACACATGTCGCAAAACATTTTTCCGTCCTCCCTCCTCAGCCAAGAGAACTCCTGCTCCCACTGAACTCTGTATTCCAGCCTCACCTCCTTGCTAGAAGTTGATCGCTCAGTTTAGGGCAGATTACTTGTTTGTCCATCGTCCTCCACTGCATCACTCCCTCTTTTTTCACCTCTTTTTTCAACATCATTGCAGTTATTGGGCTTTTTGAAGAAACTATGAACGCTAAGCTGCGTTGACATTTTTTTTCAAACGTAGTCAACAATGTCATGTATTTTCTTCTTTTTCTTCTCCCTTTGGTTTATTGGGGGTTGGCAAAAGCAGTAATGTACAATTACAGCCACCTACCGGACTGGGGTGTGAAGTTCATGAACCGGTTGTTAGAGAGTGGATGTTAATCTGTCAAACGACAGACGGTGTTTTGATTTATCTGTCATCACGTAAAACAACCAGTCAAATACAGAAAATATTCTGTTAACGCGACCTCTGGTCCCAGCGTTTCCACGGGGGCGGGTCCTGTCGGCTCACCTTCTAGGATTCTGGTGAAGGTAGGGCCCAGTGCCTCGCTGTCACTCCGGGCTGTGCATGCTCAGTACGGCAAGACTGAGTCTTCCGAGCCCAGTCCTGGTGTCTCCATTGGGGCAGGTCCCATTGCCTCATCTTTCTTGTTTCCGGTGGGGGCGGACCTTGGCTTTTCACCCCCGCACTGAGTTCCCATGGGACTCAATCCTGTCACCCCCCAATCCTCTCCCCATTCATCTAGAGACCAGATGAAGGTGGCCAGCCCGTAAATCAGTCAGCACCACAATATCGCATCACTCCAGCAGAGGTCACCCCAGGAGGTTCTTCAAGGGTGGTAGATATCCCTGACATAGAGCACATGAATTCCAATCTACAAAAACGTTTTTTTTTCCAGCTGAAAATAACCTGGACTGTTCAAATCGATTTCTCACACTAGCTGAAAAACTATTGTTGTCTATACCTAGTCTCATTTCTATCTCTGAATTCCACCAGATCCTGAACAAGATCAGGTCTATCAGACAATCAACCCCCAAACCAGTCCTGGCCCGCTTGAACTGATTCTGCCTGTTGGGGTCTCTCCGCCACCTGCAGGCTCTCCAGCACCTGCAGGTGCTGGAGAGCCTGCAACCCCCTCGCTACCCTGTTTTGAGGGGATCCTGGAGGACGTCCCTCATGTGTTCTGTTCCGAGGGGGTCCTAGATTATGCCCCTCATGTCTCCTGTGCTGAGGGAGGTCCTAAGTCCAAGGAGGAGTCCCGGCCTGGTCCTAGACCACGCCGTCGCCGCCATGGCAGAGGTCGACGGCAGAGAGGACCTACCGACTCAGCACCAGTCCAAAAAGCTGACTCCTTGCCTGCAGACTCGACGGCTGAAGCCTGGTTTATACTTCTTGTTTTACGTCTTTTACCCCCCGTTGAGTGAAAAAAGGTTGCACAACTTCTGGCTGCACTCCCGCTGTGATCCCCCGGTGACAGCCCGTCTTGTACGTGGCCCCCAAGCAAAACTGCAAGACGCCGCATACAAGACGGGCTGTCACAGGCGGATCACAGCGGGTGTGCAACCAGAAGTTACGCAAACTTTTTTCACTCAACGGGGGGTAAATAACCTCAAGATGGCCGCGTTCAGACCAACCGCCGCTTCACGAGCTCCCGGTTCATCCCTAGTTTTTAGTAATTTTAATAGTGTTTTTGTACCTGACTCTGAGCGTTTTTTTTGCGGGTGAATTATAGCCGAACTGAACTGTTAAGAATCGGAGCGGATTTACCACAGGGCACAGCTGATATCAGCAACGAACTCAAATCAGAGCTCGGAAGATTGGAGCTGTTAAGAACATCTTTCTGGAAGCAGATGCGCTCCGTTTCACGCTCCAGGGGAAAGAAAAGGAAGCGGTGCTCCCGAGGAAAGAAGCGGGGCTGCCGAGCAGGAATTATGACGAGACTGCGGGCAGACGCTAAAACCGGGAGACCCCCGATGCCGGCTCTTTTTCTGTCCAACGTCCGCTCGCTGGACAACAAAATGGATCTACTTCGTTTGAGAGTGACCACGTCGGAGGAAATGAGGAGGTGCTCTGTGCTCTGCCTCACGGAAACGTGGATCTCTGAGGATACACCGGACTCTGTTTATGAGCTGGATAATAGACTCTTTTTCAGAACAGACCGGTGCACCGAGACTACGGGGAAAACACGAGGCGGTGGTGTTTGTATTTACGTGCACAAAGATTGGTGCACGAACTGTGCTGTGATCAAAAGGCTTTGTTCAGCTGCCGTGGAGTTGATCACAGTAAGGTGCCGTCCGCACTACCTCCCCCGCGACTATTCTGTGATTCTAATCAGTGCTATTTACATAGCCCCTGATGCTAATGCTAATGATGCCTAGGGAGAAATTCATGACTTACTCACCTCGCTGCAGTGTAAATATCCTGAGGGGCTCTTCATTGTTTGTGGTGATGTCAATCACGTGGACCTACAGGCCTCTCTCCCAACCTTCAATCAGCACGTTTTCACAGCAACAAGAGGAAATAAAACGCTTGACCAAGTCTACACTAATGTGAAGGGGGCGTACACGGCGAAGACACGCCCACCGCTCGGAGCTTCCGACCACTGTGCTTTGTTGTTGGTCCCAAGACAGCTTCCCCCACTCAGGCGCTCCAAGCCGGAACAAAGAGAGATCAAACTGTGGCTTCAAGATAGTACCCCCATGCTGAAAGACTGTTTTGAGAAGACAAACTGGTCTGTCTTCAGGGAGGCAGCTACTGATGGGAGCTCAGTTGACCTGGAACTTTATGCTTCCTCAGTCCTGGGTTACATCAGCACATGCTCTGAAAATGTATCCATAAAAAAATATGTTAAATCTTACCCGAACGGAAAACCCTGGTTAAATAAAGAAGTCCGCACCCTGCTAGCAGCCAGGGACACTGCATTCAAGTCCGGAGATACAGAGGAGCTGAGAAAGAGCAGGAAAGAACTGGAGGATGGCATTAAGAAGGCCAAGGCCATGTATGCACAGAGGATCGAGGGACAGTTCACCTCACAAGACCCACGGAGCATGTGGAAGGGTATTAAATGCATAACAGATTACAAAGGCAAGAACAAACAATGCCCCAGGGACCCATCTCTGCCCGATGCCCTCAATAAGTTTTATGCACGTTTTGAAGATCCAAACAGACCAGCTAGCACCAGACTCACCTCATCACCAGATGAAGAGCATCTCAGAGTGACCGCAGCAGAAGTGAGAGGCAGTCTCAGAAGGATCAACCCTCATAAAGCAACCGGACCAGACAACATCCCAGGGAAAGTTCTGAAGGAATGTGCGGACCAGCTCTGTGAGGTGCTGGCTGACATCTTCACCACCTCACTTGCACTGGAGTCAGTTCCCACCTGCCTGAAGACCGCGACCATCATCCCAGTCCCAAAGAGCTCCACAGTGACTGGTCTGAATGACTATAGACCGGTGGCTCTCACCCCGATAGTCGCTAAATGTTTTGAGAAACTGGTCATGTCCCACATCAAGGCAACCGTCAACATCAACGAGGACCCTCATCAATATGCATACCGCGAGAACCGATCAACAGAGGACGCCATCTCCTCTGTGGTCCACACTGCTCTCACCCACCTGGATCAGAAGGACTCATACGTGCGTCTGCTCTTTGTGGACTTCACATCTGCCTTCAACACCATGATCCCCCAAACTCTGATAGACAAACTATCTACACTTGGACTAAGCCCCTCCATTTGTAACTGGGTACTAGACTTCTTAACAAACAGACCACAGTCCGTGAAGATCCACAACTTCTCCTCCTCCACCATAACCCTCAGCACTGGCTCTCCCCAAGGATGTGTGCTGAGCCCTCTTCTGTTCACTCTGCTCACATATGATTGTACAGCCACACATCCAGGCTGTCATATTGTTAAGTTTGCAGATGATACAGCGGTGGTGGGATGCATCACAAACAATGATGAGTCCAGCTACAGACAGGAGGTGGAACACCTGGAGAGCTGGTGCAAAGAGAATAATCTTCACATGAATGTGAAGAAGACAAAGGAGATGATTGTGGACTTCAGAAGGAACAAACACACCCACGCCCCACTGAACATAGGTGGATCTGCGGTGGAGGTGGTCTCCAGCTACAAATACTTGGGTGTACACTTGAATGATAACCTCAGCTGGAGCAACAACACCACCAGCCTGATCAAGAAAGGTCATCAGAGACTCTACTTCCTCAGACGGCTGAGACGAGCTGGTCTGAGCAGCCCAGTTCTCACCTCCTTCTACAGGTGTGCAGTGGAGAGCATCCTGTGCTCCAGCATCAATGTGTGGCATGGAGGCTGCACAGTTGCAGAGAGGAAAGCTCTACAGAGAGTGGTGAAGGCTGCACAGAAGTCTGTTGGAGTCAGTCTCCCCACCATCACAGACATTTACACCTCCAGATGCAGGAAAAGAGCCACCTGCATCATGAAAGACCTCACTCACCCAGCACACTCACTCTTTGCCCCACTCCCCTCAGGACGGAGGTTGAGGAGCATCAAATGTAGAACCACTAGACTGAGGAACAGCTTCTACCCTGAGGCTGTTAGACTCATGAATAAATAAATAATAAGAATAAACACTGCAAAATATCACATCATGCTGATGCTGATCTGTTTTCTTGTTGCTGTGTTCATCTGTGACCATCTGCTCATACAGACTCATGTTCGTGCTGCTGTTTATAATGATGTTTTTCCACTACATTAGGGCTTAGTGTATTACTAGTTGATGTTTCTCTTAGTTAATTCTAGATGTTATTACTGTTTTTCTCTTGCATTTGTTGTTGGATGTAACTGGGACCCCGTGTACATAATCTCGTTTTCATCACATGTACCACATGCAGTGCAAATGACAATAAAGACTCTCTGACTCTAAAAGACGTAAGACAAGAAGTATAAACCAGGCTTGACTCCACGCCTGCGGACTTGACGGCTGACTCATTGCCTCCAGACTACTTGCCCGACTCCTCGCCTACAGACTCCTCGCTCGAAGATTCCTTGGCTGTAGACTCCTCGTTTGACGATTCCTTGGCTGTAGACTCCTCGCCCAACTCGTCGGATGCAGACTCCTTGCCGGACTTGTCGGTTGCAGACTCCTCGCCCGACTCGTCGGCTGCAGATCTTTGCCTGGCTCTTTGGCTCTTGGTCCTGGCTCTTCAGCTCCTGGTCCTGGCTCCTCGGCTCCTGGCTCTTCAGCTCCTGGTGCAGACTCTTCGGCTCCTAGTCCTGGCTCTTCGGCTCCTGTTCCTGGCTCTTTGGCTCTTGGTTCGACCGCTGAAGGCTCTGCCTCTTCTGCCGAAGATTCCAGCTCTACCACCTCTACTCTCTACGTCATCTGCTACAGCTCTCAAGGTTGCCTGCTGTGGCCCCCGAGGTCCTCGAACTAACTCCTTGTATTGAATGGCCTCCTAGCCGCTCCCTTAAACTAGCTCCTCGCGTTGGACGGCTTCTCGGTTGCTCCCTTGAACTGACTCCCCATGTTGGACGGCCTCCGGCCACCCCCTTGAACTACCTCCTTGTGTTGAACGGCCTCCCGACCGCCCCCCTGGACTTGCTCCTCATGTTGGATGGCATCCTGGCCGCTACCCTGGACTAGCTCCTTGTGTTGGACGGCCTCCCGGCCGCTCCCCTGAACTAACTCCTCCTGTTGGACGGCCTCTCGGTCGTCCCCTTGAACTACCTCCTCATGTTGGACGGCCTCCCGGCCTTCCCTTGACTTGCTCCTCATGTTGGCCTCCTGGCCACTCCCCTTAGACTAACTCCTCATGTTGGGTGGCCTCCTGGCCGTCCCCCTGAACTAACATCTCATGTTGGACGGCCTCCCGGCCATCCCCCTTGACTGCTCCTCATGTTGGACGGCTTCCCAGCCACCCCCTGGACCAACTACTCGTGTTGGACGGCTCCCGGCCGACCCCTGACCTTCCTCCTCGTGCTGGATGGCCTCCCGGCTGACCCCCGGAACTAACTTCTCGTGTTGGACAGCCTCCCGGCCGCCCCTTGAACTACCCTCTCGTTCTGGACAGCCTACTGGACGCTCCCCTGAACTACCTCCTTGTGCTGGATGGTCTCCCTGTCGCCCCCCTTGAACTTTTGATATTTTCTTAGGTCTAGTCTTTGTGTTTAGTTTCCACAGTTTTTTTTAGGTTTAATCTTTGTGTTTAGTTCCCACAGGTTTTCTTAGGTTTAGTCTTTGTGTTTAGTTCCCATGGTTTAGTCTTTGTGTTTAGTTGTGTTAATAATAATAATAATGAATATAATTTATAACACACTTTTCATTAACAAAAATCTCAAAGGTCTACAAAGTGCAACTAAAATCAAAGCTCAAATAAAAACAAGTGATAAAATCAAGTAAAATCAATGATAAAACAACAAAAATCAATAATAAAATCAATTAAAAACAATGATAATATCAACTAAGATCTAAGATTAAGTCATGCGGAGGCAGAGTAGGCTCGCTTAAGAAAAGTCTTTAAGCCTTGTTTAAAGTCAACCAGAGACAGTGGAGCTCTCAGGTAGTCAGGGAGGGAGTTCCATAGGCGGGGGGGCAGTCACATAGAATGCCCAGTCTCCCATGGTCCTTAATTTGGTTTGTGGAATGTGAAGGAGATTACTGTTCTGTGAACGTAAAGACCGGGTGGATGAATATGGTGCAAGAATGTCCTTTAGATAATCTGGTGAAGTTCCGTGTAAGCATTGGTGAGTAATGAGAGCCGGTTTTTGGTTTCTTGCCCGTGTGTTTTCCTTGTATCCCTTTGTCTTCCTCGTGCCCTCCATCCTTGTAGTTCCTCCCTTCGCCCGCCCTAGTTTTATTTT
>JBBPBX010095133.1:0-13253 GCA_038048925.1 Garcialebias charrua
TGATCATGTGACCACAGCTGGAGGTCAGAAATCCCATTTCTGTGCGTTTCATGTGTTGAACATGAAGAGAAACCATGTTAATGTGTGAACGCTGAGTCAGCATTCACAACATTGTTGGATGTTTTTAATCTTCTGTCACTTTGTTACAATCTGTTTCTGCAGACTTGATGCTGTTTTAGTCGTTCATCATCAAACTGATGATCTCATTCAGAGCTGACGGATGATTTTTGATCTTTGTAACTTTCATCCTTTTTAAATTATAAAACTGTATTTACAAATATTTTCTATAAAGAAAAACATTAAGATCTCTTAATAACTTTTAAAAACACTTTTTAAAATCTGCTTCAGTTTGAGACAGTGCTTTAAGTGGGCCGGAACTCACCGGAACCCAGTTCCGCCACTTCTAAAATTTAACCCTGAGAGTACCGGGACTTTTTTTAAGCGTAAGGTGCGTTCCGGAACTTATTTTCGTCTTCTCCACTTGAAAGACCCGTGGCAGATTAGAATGCATCATTTCCCCCTGACTGGATTTCAAGAAAGAGTAATGCATCTGTCGACAATAAAACATCTTTGGTGGAGCGCGTCATTTTGGCCAATCACAACCTCAGGATAGACAGGGGGAGGAGACGACAGCGAAATCTGTAAATAAATTAAAAAAACTGCAGCGCGACAGAGCGCGAGGGAGGCGGAAGTCACTCGTCCAACGTGTGGGTAAAGTTAATATTTTTATACATGCAGTGGAGTGTAACCATTGTTTAGTAAAATGGCATGTTGTGTTACAAATAAAACAAAATAAAAATTAACAAAATAAAAGTCAGTTGCACCCCTAAAGCCACTGTGATAAATTGTCACATTAATTTAATGATCTTAGCCACAGGAGTGAGTTTAAAAACAGGATGATGTCTATGTGAACTAATTGAATGAGGTGTCTCTAAAATATCCTGATTCATGATCAATAATAATTTAAACAATTTTTTAATCTGTCCACAGGACCTGACATTATTTTGTTAGATGTCTCTAAAATAGTTAGTGAATCATGTTTACATGTAGGTAAACATAGATGTTTAACAACTTGTTCAAATACACCAGAATGCAGGAAATGGCATCTACTTTATTCAAAATTTCTGGCAAAACATCTTCACAAGCATATTTAAGAAATGAGTTTTTACTGTTAGTAAGTAAGTTTTATTTATATAGCACATTTCACAGACATGAGAGTCACGTAGTGCTTTACAAAAGGAAAAATAAAATCATAAAATCACAGAAGTACTATACAAAAAGGTAAAAGATAACAAACTCTAAAATCAATGTACAAAAATAGCCTGTCTGAAGAGATAAGTCTTAAGTTTTTAAATGCATCTGTTGACTCTGAGCAGTGCATTGTTAGCAAAATGTTCTGCTGTATTTGACTTGCTGCTGTTGGTTGTTGATTTTTTGGTTGACACAATCTTTCCTATTTATGTCCTCATTAAATCAGGTTAGTAAATGACTTTTACCTGAAGCATGTTAAAAATTACAAAATCTTTTGGGGGGGGGGGTTGGCGCAACGTTTGTCACCTTTTTCATCCCTTCTGAGTTTGCAGGTATGCATATTATTATGACATTAGGGAGGGTACCGGCACTTATTTTTTTCCACTTAAAGCACTGGTTTGAGATAATTAGTTTCTACTTCCTGAACGTTTTTCCACTGCAGCCAGATGTTGGTCAGCTGAACATCTGCAGAAACAGGAGACATGTTTGTCTTCTCCTGTTCACTTCAGCTGTTCTGATGCTGGACACAATTAAAGGCCTGGCAGTCCTTGAAATAATGCATGGCCCGCCACCTTTCATCTTTCTTTTAGACTAAGATCATTTTGTGGAGAAATGCTGGAAGTTTGAGTCAAACCTGTAAAATAATAATACAGTAATTAATTAATTTGTTTGTTTGCATTGTTTCAGTCCACCTCATACCTGTCAAGTTTTGGATTTAAAAATAAGGGAAATTTTCTGCCGGGTACGCCGAGCCATCCCACTAGCCCAGGGATCTACAACCTTTATGATCAAAAGAGCCATTTCTGCCCCTTTGTTCACTAAATTAAACGTTTCCGGAGCCACAATACCTGCTACAACTGGGATTCTCAACAGACCCCTTTCACGGATTGCGCAATACCGGAAGCACCGCCATGTTGGAGACACTCGCGCTGTAAACACACAGTAGTTGAAGTCGGAGCTCCAGTTTTATTTCTGATTTGACCATGTTCTCTGTAAAACAAACCTCTGTAAAGAAGACAGAAGCTGCAGGAGACTATGTGGACCAGCTTCAGCCTGCAGCAAAGGAACGTTATTTGGATAAAATACAGATAATTGGCAGCTAAGACCCATTCTGGCTGTCCAACATGTCAGAAGATGAGAAGACCTTACCAGCTGGGACCTACGCAGACATTGTGAATTATTTGGTGTTTGGTGATTTATATTTAATTTGTGTGTGTACATATAAATATATTTTGGGTGTGTTTTTAAACACACACTAGCTATGTATTCTTATTGTAAATGTATGTGACTCATCACATCAGTCTGAGGATTGAAGCAAATTTTGTCAAAATGATCTTAGATCCCTGTTTTTTAAGCTACATTTGATCCCTGGATCAACCAGATCTGAGCGGTTCCAGAGAGCAATGCCTTGATTTTCCTTATTAATCCAGACTAAATGTGTAAATGTGTGTTTCAGTTCATCTTATAGAAGCTCTGTGCAGAACTACCTCAATACATATTTTTTAAATAAACATGTGAAGTACAATGATGGCTGACAAGTGTTATTCAAAATTTTCAACTCTTGTACAGTGTTTCAACACAAATTATATAAATAACAGCTACTCTGAGTGTTTCAACACAAATTATATAAATAACAGCTACTCTATGAATCTAATTACAGTAAGAACTTTGAGGTGCATTCTGCAGACATTTATCTTTTAAGATAATAGTACGAATGGTTGTCTTTATATAGACCTTTTTTACCTTATAACTACTTTGAGTTTGGCAGAATATTTTCTAGTCAATACAAAAAGTGCACAAACAAAATGGTTAATGATACCGGTACATAATGTCATTTATTCTGTTTAAAAGAGAGGTTTTCTAAATCGACGTGAGCTATACAGTATCAGCACCACTATGTGAAACATATGTTGTAATATGTAAGTTGTCTTGTTTGCTCACGTCTGTGTGATATCCATTACAGAAAAAGCATAATCAAAATTACATTAATCAAATCAATACATAAACATTAATGATATAGTAATTCATGCTCAAATCAAAAAGGCGTTCAATACAGGATCAACTGGACTTTATTTGTTACTAATAAAGTCCAGTTGATCCTGTATTGAACGCCTTTTTTGATTTTATCATGTCCTGGACGACTGAGAATCTTCACCAGCATCATGCTCAAATAAAGAGTGCAGTGAATGAAAAATCATGTCTGCCCCATATTTGCAAAAACAACTTCAAAGTAAAGGTGGAACAATGTAAAATAAAAATAAAAAAGGTTCACATCAGCTATCACTCTTCTATCCACTTGTTCTTTTTACAATTCATGCAGCTACTCATAACCCACCAAAGGTGATTAACCAAGGCACAGCACACAAAGCCAATCATATCGATTAATGCAACTTTTTCTGGATATCTACATGTTTGAAAATCGATAGGTAGAAGAGGGCCATTCAAGATTGTGTATTTTTGTCTAACACAGCCTATGACACGTTCAACATGGATTCTAACATGTGCTATTTGCCATGTTTTTTTTAGTTCTTTTTTGTCGTCGGTTGAAGCGTTCAGCTGCCAGATGTCATCCCACCATCAGCACCAACTGCCACTTCTCTGCAGCACACGTCTTCAGTGAAGGCACCCAGTCTGGATCATCCTTGCTGTACAATGGAGCACGTCTGCCTAAGAAAAGAAAAAACATAATAAAATAAAAATTACTTAAATGAAGTTGTAAATAATTGGTGTGTTCATATGCATATGAATTTCAAAACAGGATTTACAACATAGCACCGGATTGTCAGTTGTCAAACAACACAAGAACAGTTAATTTAGGTTATTGTATGTGCTTCTTACATATTTAGTGTTTGTACGTATTTTTTGCTTTTCAACTTGAGAGCTAGGTGTGTAGTTTATCATGACAGTGCTCTTGTCGTCATGTCACTGTCATGCAGAGGTGGGTATTCAAAATTTTTACTCAAGTAAAAGTATTGTTACTTGAACCAAATATTACTCAAGTAAAAGTAGTGAGTGGGCATCCAAAAATTTACTTGAGTAAAAGTAATAAAGTACTTTGATTATAACCTACTCAAGTAGTGAGTAACTGCGGAGTACAGTACCATCTCGTGTCATTAAATTATAACATGCAAATGGATTTACAAGGAAACATAACTTTTATTGAGACTGAACATACATTGTTATGAATAAAAACACAAAGGCAATACCAGCCAAAAGGATTTAGAAATAAACCACTTATCTTTTACATTGTTGTAAATAAAAAAACAAACACAAAGGCAACTGTAGCCCAAATAATTCTGCTAAATAATAACAAACTTGACTTTCTGCAAAACTTTGTTTCACCAGTAAATGTTGGAAATCATTTTCTTACATTTTGACATTCTATGAACAGCACTAACTGTTTACCAGAATCTCCGACGTCACTCAACATGGCCCGCGCGGAGAGTTTGTTGTGGTCACGTGACTGGTTGGCTTCACTTGATTGGTTACATGTCAGGTGACAATAAGTTACGCAATAATTTTGCTGCAAATGCTTTTACATACTTGAAACAAAAGTAACTGTAGCGATCGGCAGAAAGCCCATAGTAACTGAGTAAAAGTTGCGGTTTTCTCCCCTAAAATTTACTCAAGTAAAAGTATAAGTCTTTCACATTTAAACTACTCTCACAAGTACAATTTTCTCAAAAAGCTACTTAAGTAAATGTAACGGAGTAAATGTAACTCGTTCCTACCCACCTCTGCTGTCATGACATGTCATGACAGTGACATGACACTCATGACAGTGCTCTTGTCATGAGTGTCATGTGCTCTTGTGAATTTTGAATAATCAGCATAAACAACTCAACAACTGAAAGCGTTGAGTTGTTTATGCTATTTGTAAAAAACAAATAACTCAACAAAAAAATTTAACGTTCCATGTACATTTTATGCAGCACAGTTAAAGGATTGTAATAATAATAATAATAATAATCATTTTATTTAAAAGCGCCTTTCAGGACACCCAAGGACACTTAACAAACCAATTCAGTTCAAACATTATCAGTGACAAATTGAAATATAAAATACATAAGGATTATATAATATAAAATACATTTAGTAAAGTTAATGATAAGTCTAAAGAGATGTGTTTTCAGGGCTGTCTTGAACAGAGAAAGGGAGGTGGTGTTTCAAAGCTCTGTCCTCGTGCTCAATAAACTTATGATTCGTGTAATGCCCTAATTCACTATAATCTACTGTAAGAAATATATTACCTGACACAAAGTGTGCAGAGCAAATTCGGATGTTGCTCAGTGTTTTTCAATCCAAGTTCTGGTTTAGGCTGGCAGCCACAGACGTCGACGTTCCTCTGATAACTGCTGAGTTACTTCACCTTGATTTGTGATCACGAGTGGTAATCTGTAAAACAGAAGGCTTTTTCTCTCAATCTGACCGATTGTGGCAGCCATGGACACGACAATAATTCACCATTTTTTGATTTTGTGTGACCAGACGCGACGCACCACTACAATAGCTTTGAGGCTAACACCGCTATGTCGCCAAGATGGCTACTTCCGGTATTTTTCCAGGGTTGATGACGAGCCGTGAAAGGGGTCTACTGGTGGCCCACAGACCACTTTAAGTTTGTTAAAGGACAATTTTCTGACCTGTAGTTTTCTGGCCATTGTAAAGCTGAAAATATCTAATGATTTGTTGATATTTTTATATTTTAGACTAAAAAAGACCAGATTATCATAAAGAAGGAAAAATAATGTGATCTTTCCCAATTAAAAAATAAAATAATGAACTATGCAGGTCTAGGTAAATTATTTTAATTGTGGAAAAATTAAATATCCTACTTCGAATAAATAAAGTTAACTTATGTTTTACTCCTTCTATTAGTTCTAGTATTCACACATTTGCAAAGGAAATGACAGGAAAAACTGCTAAAACTAGCCCTTTTTGTTGTTATAAGAACAAATAAAATTCAGTTTAAAGTTAGTTTTGATCAAAGCTTGGAAGAGCCACTGCTGAGGGACCAAAGAGCCGCATGTGGCTCCAGAGCCGCAGGTTGCAGACCCCTGCACTAGCCCAACCAAAGTCCAGAACCCCTTACATTTTAAGACAGGTTTACAAGAAATCTAAAATAACTACCTATCAGCCTCTTTCAAACCAGTTATGTGATCAACCAGTTATGTGATCACAATCTGACAGGCTTACCTTTGTGCTTGACGGATTTTTCATGCTGACGGACATCGTTCCTTCCCCCATGAGAGAGAGACACTAAAGTCGCGGTTACAAATCTTAAAAAACGCGTAATAAACTTTAGGAAAGTAAATTCGCTGTCCCATTTTTCAACATATTTACACGAAGTCTTAACTTTTTTGGCAGGGACGCGTCCTCTCTCATTACTTCTCGTTACATCCATCTGTGTTTTTCCGGGTTTGTTCTCGACCGCGCCAGCCCTAACATCGCGAGAACTGCCACCGAGGCGACTGCAGGTGGCAGTTCTCGCGAGACTAGTGACAGAGGCACCGGAATGTTGTTGTTGTTTTTTTTAATAATATTGTAATACGGGAGATTTCCGGGAAAATAATAATTCGGGATCACGACGGGAAAGAGGGGTAAAATACGGTAGTTTCCCGGCCAAAACGGGAGACTTGACAGATATGGTCCACCTCCTCACCAGTTTGTGGTGGTAATGCACCAAATAGTTGTTTGCAAACCAACAATGTTGTGTAATGTTGTTGTTTAATGAATTTGATCAAAATGCACCGTCTTTATAATATTTCTCTTGTTTTGCAGAAAAGTTTATCTAGTAGTTATTAGAAATGTTTCTTTTCATTTTTGTGGAAACTGTTTAGATCCTATTTTCCATGTAATCCAGGTTCCTTTTGTTTGTGTAGTGACGACGCCCCCTGGTGGTGGCTGCTGGTAAATATGTGGACATGACGTCACCAGCTCGGCCTCTAAGTTTTCCTTCGTGATGAGGAGGTGTTCAAGATGGTGCTAAACGGACGCAATGTGGGAGCTCTGATATTCAACCGACACATTTTCATATATTAAAGGGAGTTGTTTGCTACAAGGAGACATTCTGCTGACAAGGTACCATAATAAGTGTATAGACACTGTAGAGTGATGTGAAGGTGCAGAAAGAAGAAAACACGAGTCCAGCAAACTATCCACCGCTAGCGTAGCTAACAACAAGCTAGCTGGATCTAAAAGTTCGACCGCTGCCAGCATGCATGATTATATTAGCCCAGATGTTGATGAGGGGATGGAAGCAGAGTTTCCACCTCTGCCCGTGACACCCTCCAAGGTTTACAGCAGAGAAACAAAGGAAGCTTCAAGATACCGAGTTTCCTTCTGATGAGAAGCTACGTCTGGATTTAGCTCCGTGATTTATTTCAATTACTAATGAAAAAAGACTTCTCGTGAGTCAAATACTTTATTCTGTGATTTAGTTCCAAGCTGCTGCTAAGTTAGTTCACTCTGTAACAGAGTGAAGTAACTTCCTCTCCACAGACAAGAAGCTGCAGTGTTACAAGCCTCTGGCAGCAGCAGCTTTGACAGTTGAACCCGGATAACCTGTATTAAACAGAGGTGGAGGCCTCCGGGTTCAACTGTCCCCCACTTACAATGCTGTTATTGCTAGTATCACTCAGCCCTCTGTGAATAGCAAACAACCATCAGGGTGTTAACGATCCATCATCAGGCTGATGGTCCTCCTTGCTCATGTGAGCAGCTGGTTTCAGTCTGTCATCAGCCAACTGGTTGATCCACTGTGGGAGGGTGCTATTTATAAGACTGAGCTGAATACAGCTTCTCAAACTGAGGAAGTCTTTCGGACGAAAGATGAAACGTTTCTACAGTTTTTTTGCTTTGTTTTGTTTTATTTTTTGAATGTCCAGAGGACCAGACTTAGCTTTTTTGGATTTTTCTACCTGGATTATTGAGCATGCATCAGGGTATTACACATAAATGTTTTTTCACTGAAACTAAATGAATATTCAAACTTCTTCCTGATCATTTTGAAAGAGATTTAGTAACAACTTGAGTTAGACATATCATGCCAGAGTAAGGACGACACATGTTCCTTGTGTTATGGACCTACAAAGTTTTTGAACAGTTGAAGTCGTCCTGCTACATTTATTAAACATCAAATGTTTCTACAGCTTTCTCTTCTTTTATAAAATAGATTTTCTGAATCATTAGAAACGTCATTTCCTTCAAACTACTAATTGGTTTTGATTTGTTTAAAAACCCACATTTATCTAAGTCAACTGATCATAATGTTCATGTTATTAAAATACAGTCAGTTATCAGACTCACTGCTATAGTCTAATAGAAAATAAATCAGTAAAATTCATTTAAAGGCCACTACACACCTTGGGGTGTCTATGAGTGCACACCTAATTCCCCAGCTCCCCGGGCGCTTTCTATGGCTGCTCACTGCACCACCTGGTGGTGGTTGGGTTAAATGCAGAGACGAATTTCGTCTGTGTATGGGAAACATACACAGATGACGTTCACGTGTCCCTGTGATAGACTGGAGACTTGTCCATATGTCCTTGTGATGGACTGGAGACTTGTCCACGTGTCCCTGTGATGGACTGGAGACTTGTCAACGTGTCCCTGTGATGGACTGGAGACTTGTAAATGTGTCCCTGTGATGGACTGGAGACTTGTGCATGTGTCCCTGTGATGGACTGGAGACTTGTCCACATGTCCCTGTGATGGACTGGTGACTTGTCCATGTGTCCTTGTGACATACTGGAGACCTGTCCAGGTGTCCCTGTGATGGACTGGTGACTTGTCCACGTGTCCCTGTGATGTACTGGAGACCTGTCCAGGTGTCCCTGTGATGGACTGGAGACTTGTCCATGTGTCCCTGTGATGGACTGGAGACGTTCACGTGTCCCTGTGATAGACTGGAGACTTTTCCATATGTCCTTGTGATGGACTGGAGACTTGTCCACGTGTCCCTGTGATGGACTGGAGACTTGTCAACGTGTCCCTGTGATGGACTGGAGACTTGTAAATGTGTCCCTGTGATGGACTAGAGACTTATCCACGTGTCCCTGTGATGGACTGGTGACTTGTAAATGTGTCCCTGTGATGGACTGGAGACTTGTAAATGTGTCCCTGTGATGGACTGGAGACTTGTCCATGTGTCCCTGTGATGGACTGGAGACCTGTCCATGTGTCCCTGTGATGGACTGGAGACGTTCACGTGTCCCTGTGATAGACTGGAGACTTGTCCATATGTCCTTGTGATGGACTGGAGACTTGTCCACGTGTCCCTGTGATGGACTGGAGACTTGTCAACGTGTCCCTGTGATGGACTGGAGACTTGTAAATGTGTCCCTGTGATGGACTGGAGACTTGTGCATGTGTCCCTGTGATGGACTGGAGACTTGTCCACATGTCCCTGTGATAGACTGGAGACTTGTCCACATGTCCCTGTGATGGACTGGAGACTTGTAAATGTGTCCCTGTGATGGACTGGTGACTTGTCCACGTTTCCCTGTGATGGACTGGAGACTTGTCCAGGTGTCCTGTGATGGACTGGAGACTTGTCCACGTGTCCCTGTGATAGACTGGAGACTTGTGCAGGTGTCCCTGTGATGGACTGGTGACTTGTCCACGTGTCCCTGTGATGGACTGGAGACTTGTGCAGGTGTCCCTGTGATGGACTGGAGACTTGTCCACGTGTCCCTTTGATGGACTGGTGGCTTGTCCAACTGTCCCTTTGATGGACTGGTGACTTGTCCACGTGTCCTTGTGATGGACTGGAGACTTGTGCAGGTGTCCATGTGATGGACTGGAAACTTGTCCACGTGTCCCTGTGATGGACTAGAGACTTGTCCACGTGTCCCTGTGATGTACTGGTGGCTTGTCCAGCTGTCCCTGTGATGGACTGGAGACCTTTCCAGGTGTCCCTGTGATGGACTGGTGACTTGTCCACGTGTCCCTGTGATGGACTGGAGACTTGTCCTTGTGATTGTTGGATATGTGCACCGGCGACCCCCGTGACCCAAAATGGAAGAAACGGGTAAAGATAATGAATGGATGTAGCAAATGGGCAATGTTTAGGCTGATGGTCCTCCTTGATCATGTGAGCAACTGGTTTTGGCTGTCATCATAAAGTCTTTATTTATAAGACTGAGCTGAATACAGCATCTCAGACTAAGGAAGTCTTTCATCCGAAAGACTTCCTCAGTCTGAGATGCATTCATACAGCATCTCAGACTAAGGAAGTCTTTCATCCGAAAGACTTCCTCAGTCTGAGATGCATTCGGCTCAGTCTTATAAATAAAGACTTCCTGATGACAGCCAAAACCAGTTGCTCACATGATCAATGAGGACCATCAGCCTAATCATGTGATCATATGCGCAGCTGGTTTTGGCTGTCATCAGCAAACTGTTTGATCCACTTTGAGAGGGTGCTATTTATGCAGCACCTCAGACTGAGGAAGTCTTTATAAGACTGAGCTGAATACAGCGTCTCAGACTGAGGAAGTCTTTTGTCGCTCGTAAGTTGGGGATAACCTGTACTTTACAGTGTGTTGTGATGAACCTTGTAAAAAAAGTAAATTTTGTTTTAGAAATATGTTCAGGTTTATAATGTTAATGTTTTATAATATGTAAATATGTCATCTCAGACTGAGGAACTCTTTCGTCACTCGTAAGTCGGGGATCACCTGTACTTTACAGTGTGTTGTGATGAACCTTGTAAAAAAAAAGTACAATTTTGTTTGAGAAATATGTTCATGTTTATAATGTTAATGTTTTATAATATGTAAATATGTCATCTCAGAAGTCTTTCATCGCTCGTAAGTCGGGGATCACCTGTACTTTACATTGTGTTGTGATTAACCCTGCAGAAAAAGTAAAAATTTGTTTTAGAAATATGTATATGTTAATATGTTTTATAATAATGTAAATATGTCACCAGAATTTAAGTTTTTATTTTTTTATTTGAAACATTTAAGTTTTATTTTATTTTAAACATTTGAAGATTTTGTTATTGAAGTTTTTTTAGTGAATGTAAATAAAGTATGTGCATAATTTGTTTAATAAAAGCAGTTCAAAAAATAGTTCTCCTAATGCAGTGTCCTGTCACATTTGTGTGTTTTATGTTAATTTTATGTTAAGTAGGCGGAGTTTAAATGAGACGTAATTGTCCCTTTAAAGACCCCATAATGTATGTTTGTCCTCATAAACCACATTTTTTGACGTCCTTGTAAACCACACTGGAGTCTGGGTGGTAAAACGTGCTGTGAAGCTCCTATCGGAAAGCTAAAGTGACCCAAATTTTTTTCAGAATTTTTAGAGTGCTCTGAGCTTGGTCCCAGGTCGCTAGGACCTCGGGAAGCGGTAGACCCCGTAAAACACCTTGGGCGGGTTTGGCGAAAAAGTCCGGCTAAACCACATTGACAAACCTGTGTGTGTGTGTGTATGTGTGTGTGATATCTACTGAGTTGTTGTCAGGATGTTTCTTTTTGTACCTTGATGCAGAGCAAAGAAGGTGAATTGGAAATACTTTCCGTTAGGGTTGGGCAGCGTTTGAATTTGAGCAATTCCGGTTCCAATTCCGATTCTTCGTTTCGATTCCAATTCTTACCGTTCCCGATTCCGATTCTTTTTAGAGTTGAGGTTAAAAAAAACACACGTTAATTCTATTCAGTTCAGTTTATTTATACTGTAGAGCGCCAAGTCACAACAGAAGTCGTCTCAGGGCACTGAACAGAAACAATCAAATATAAAAATAATAAGTTGACAGAAACTTTCATACAAAAATAATAAGATAACACTATTCATGTGAGGAGCAGACTGCTTTGAATTTAAATCCATCATATTATAAATGAGCTACAGTAGTTAGCCAGAGTTCTTTCTGGATGAAATAATTTGAACTTATATTTGAATTTTAATTCTATGAACTTTTTGCTTTTTGTTAAATTTACTATGAATTTCTCACAGGGCTATTTTTAACCAGAACATAAATATCAAACTTGTGTTTATGTTTATTAAATTTGTTCTTTTTTTTTTTACAAAAGAAACACAATACTTGACAATCCCATAAATGATAACGTACAAAATATAAAAAAATGAAAGGTAGCAGAAAGAAGAATAAATCTTATTATATCTGCCCCTTTTTTCAAACAATCAGATTAAACAATAATAATCTTCCACCAACAGTACAAAATGACTAACTCTTTCTAATTTTCTAACTAATACAATACACATTACGTCATTTCATTTTTTTAACAAATTCATTTTGATCATTTTCTTAAATGTAAACATTGACTTGGCATTTTTAACTACATTCTCCAAGCCATTCCATAATGTAATTCCCTGGATTGAGGTACAACGTCCCTTCAAACTAGTTCTGAATTGTGGTTTTACAAACATCTCTGTCCCCTTAAAGGTTCAGTATGTAATTTCTGGAACACGTTGGAACTTAGGAAAATTATGAATAGAGACACGTTTCTGGTCCCTCCCTCTCAGAGCCATATATGGCTTTGTTACCCCTTGCTATGCTGAAATTCAAATTCAAGCTCTGTATTTATTGGCTGATTCAAATTCAAGCTCTGTTTTTATTGGCTGGTTACAAACTCTATTTTTATTGGCTGGTTAACGGCGGGTCACTGTGGCTTTTTAGAAATGCTTTTAGAGAAGCAAGCGGACAATAGTTTTTTTTCAGAGATTACTTGTCTAAAATCAGTATGTCAGGAGGTAGTGACAGAGAGAAAAAATATGTTAAAAATATATTGTTAGAAAAGTTACATACAGCTCCTTTAAGGTTATAACAACTTTGTCTTTTAACAAAATGCATTTGGATATTTAAAGGTAATGCGTTATTCTGAGCCCTATACATAACTGATAAAATATTATAATCTACCAAATCATGGAACTTCAATAACTTCAGTTGATAAAATAATGTACTAGATGGATGACAGTAATGTTTTCTAGTGATAATTCTTACAGCTCTTTTCTGTAATACAAAAATAGGCTTTGTGATT
>JBBPBX010095135.1:0-13252 GCA_038048925.1 Garcialebias charrua
AAACAAAAATAAAATAAAAGGCTGGTCATTTATGTGCAATGAAAAGAAGCTACAGTATAGAGATAAAGAAGAATAGTTGTACTGTATGCAAGTAAACAATGCAAAAAATGACATGCCTAAAAAATGTTGTTTTCTGAAGGAAAGGAAAATAATTTAAGGGAAAAACTGTTTAGTTTTCTAACTATGGGTTAGATAATAATAATAATAATAAAAAGACAACCAGCTGCAGGGTTAGCTGAGCTTAGTGCAAAGATTAAAAACAGGAAAAGTGAGCCTGACTGTTGGTATAAATGAGCAAAAACCATAGATTTTTCATCACACACTACACTTTCAATTAATCAAAACTCAGCAAATTATTAATGTGCAGGTAGATTGAATGAAGCAAGTTGTTTCTTAGCTTTAAGGAAAACCCCTTTTTTCTTTTTTTACTATGACTATCTGAAATAGTAAGTGGTTGGACAATGCTTAAGCATTTCTCACTCAGTGTCTTTCAACTAAAATCAAAGAGACAAACAAAATAAAAACCCAGCAGGACAAATTTAAGATGGTGTTCAAACATTTTGAGACCTATTCTTAAGACTACCAAGCACCCTGGACAATATTTATGTACTGTTTATTTCTTACACAAAATGTAAAGAAAATAAAAAATAAAAGCCAAACTACTAAATGTATATGCCAAAAAAGTTTTACATAAAGGCTATTGTTTGTTTTGATATTAAAAAAAATCTGCATCTTCCATTAAAAAGACCTAATCAGCTGTTTGAGACCATAAATCAAAGTTTGACCTATAACATTGACTATAGGTTGTGTTTTTGAAGTCTGGGCTCATGAAAAGAACCAAAAACAATGAAATAAGCATTTAGACAAAGCCACCATGCAAGGTTAAGCATGCAAAGTGAAAACCTCTTCACTCCTTCATCACATGTGATGTTGCTACCTTAGGTGTTTCAGTCATCCATTACTGCGTTTCGCACATGTGAAGACTGAGAACATGCAGGACCACTCATATGGATGCAGGAGTTCTGCTCTAAGAAATGTGAAGAAATCAGCAGGTTCTCTAACTCGTTACCTGCGGCGTAGGGAGGCTCTCCCTCGCCTTATTTGTGGGGAGAGTGACGGTACTGAGACAGCAGGCTGCTGACAATCTACAAAAAACTGATAAATTAGAAATATACAGAGTGGTGATAGTCGAGGTTAGACAAGACAGAGAAAACAGGGTGGACAAGACAAGGGGAGGCTTCAGCTTGGAGAAAAAAAACTAAAAGTTACTTTCATACAACAGAACTGGACTGATCCTGGTCTTTGTTTTACATCAATCCTATGAAACAAATTTTGTTAACCTGTTTTATGTGACCACAATGACTGACTATGTTAGAAATCAGACTGTGACATGGACACAGTTACACAGAAATATCTTCAGTTCAACATCTATTTGAATTCTACACACAGGAGGAAGAAATGGAACAAATCCTTAATAATTTAATCATGTAGAACTCCAGAACATCCACTTCATGTAGCACTGCATTTTTAAAACATAATCCCGTTTTCATTTTGACACTCAAAACTCTACATTCATTGCAATCTAGTAGAAAGTTGGTTACACTGCATTTTAAGGAAAATCATTGTTTCACTCAATGATAAAATCAAAATTGGAGATGCAACTGGTTTACATGCTACTAAAACATGAGTTGCTCTAGAAAATACTTGCTCTGAAAACAACTAACAGGACTGATGTGACAAATTAGGAATAAAACTATTCCAAGGTGTAATTCACAAAATCGTCCACCAGGAGGTGCTGTTACACACCTAACTAAAGATGGCGTTGCAATCATTTCTGTTTCCTGTTTTCCCAGTTTTAAACATTTACAGTACTCATGAAAGGACATAAACCAGACCAAGCTTTAAAATGGTGAACATTTTTGACAAATTATCTCTGATATTAAATTATCATATTTTTCTTAAAAATATATCCTGGTTCGGTTTGGGTTCATTTTAAGATAAGGCTGTAACTGAGCGCAGTGTCAGCAGTTCCTTCCAGAGTGTTGCTGCATGCTCGAATCAAACATAAAATCTCTTTTGTCCCCTTCTTTCTGTGTCCTACCTTTGCCTCTTTTTGTTGGCTGGTGGGCGTGATGACTATCATTGATCTTCCTTCTCTGAGGGAAAGGGGATACTGTCATGGCTGCAGGAGCTGGGCCTATAAGATATGGGCTGCTGACCGGTCTTAGATCAATGATGCATCTGAAATCTATTATTAGCCTCTCAGAGTCTGCAACTGGTGCTTAGATTGAGTTTACAGTAGCCCATGTTTGACCTAGAGGGATTTTGGGCTTTAAGACTATGAAGGCTCAGAGAAGTGATGTTGGAGAATGGCCAGAGTGTTTCAGAGTTGTGGAGCCATGTCTGTGACTTACTTTAGGTGGGCTGCTTTTAATCCTGGGCACTTTAGCACCTCGGCCACGGTGAATCTGTTCATGATCGAACTCCAGATCTTCAAGACGTTGGGTCAAGGCCAGTTTCTGCTGGATGGCCATACGGAGGAGCGAGTTCAAAGTCTTCTTCTCATCCTCTGCTGCCGCGAGCTGTCTCTGCATCTCATCCAGCTGGGTGACATACTCATCACATCTGCAGAGGAACAAAACACCCGTTAGCATCTTCCTTTTTCATATTTTTTTCTCTCCATTTAATACATATATATTTTTGTGTGTGTGTGGATTGTCTGTTACCGTGTGGCAAACATGGCTCTGAGAGAGGAAAACGTGGCAGCATCTTCTTTTAAAGCCTTCAGCTCATTCCTCAGCTTCATCATTGTCTCTGTCACCATCGCCTTTTCATTCTCATACTTGCTCTTCAGGTTGGCCAAAGCATTTTCTGCTGTCTGCAAAAGGGGGCATTAAGTTTAAAAGAGTGTTTCTTCTAAAACATTTTATGACTATGCTTTAGACAAAATTATTTTACCTGCTTATTGGCTTTGAGCACCAGCCTTAGCGTGGCGATCTGTTCTCTCTTGGTACTCAGCAGGGACTTGAGCTTCAGAATCTCCTCCAGACAGGACTCCTTGTCTTTGTCCAGCATCGGCGCCAGCTCCCTGGCAGCGGCCCTCTGCCTGGACAGCTGCAGCGAACGATCAACAGCTCTCTGGAGATGTTTGATTTGGTCTCTGATTATAGCATTTAGGTTATAGAGGTTCATTGGCTCCTTTCGCAGATCCCCACCTGCATCTGTGGGCACTGGAGAAGGGCAACGAGAGATGCTGATGGTCGGAGACCCTGAGATATTGCGAATGGGACTACTATGGCAGGATGAAGAGTCCACTGAGTTAGTCGACGGCTCACTGTGGTGAGTGCATGGGGAGCCCAAAGGACTGCGTGTGGGGTCAGGGGAGCAGGCTGCAGATGCTGCAGCGAGGCGTCGAGTGAGGCGAGGGGAGAGCAAAGCCCGAGGATCGTCGGAGCCTTTGAGGCTTCCGCTGCGTGTGATGCGGCTCTGGCGATAATAGTCCAGCATGACGCGGTTCGGCGTCTCGTTGTTACAGAGACAGACGTGATGGTAGAGCTGTGCCAGCTCCTCGCTGAACGTCACCAGCTCGTCCTGCGCTGCGTTCAGCATGCTCTGACTCTCTGTTGCAGTGCTCGTTGCTGCTCGGAGCTCTGCCTCCAGGCTCACCGCCCTTTCCCGGCTCTCACGGTAGCTCCGCTCCAGATATGATATCTGAGAAGAGACATTATTTCAATTTGTGTGAGCTGTTGATGAATAGCATGAGCTAATTGTGACTTTGACAAACCTGTTCACTCAGAGCCTGGACTCTGTCATCACTGTGACACTCCCCCTGTCCCTCCACCTCCTGGTTGTACTTCTCCTTTAAGGCCTTCAGCTCTGCTTTCAAGTCAATAACCTCCGTCACCGCCACCTTGTACTTACACTCCAGGATCTCAATCCCGTGGACATCAAGGTTGCGTTGGCTGTGGGCTGTCGGCAACAAGGAGCCACCATCAGGTTTCTCACTTTCCTGTGGGTCATCAAGCTCTTTGTCTCCACTGAGGTGTTTCAAGGTGTTTACGTGCTCGGTGAGGCGATGGACGCGTTCGTTCTGCTCCGTCAGAACGCCCTGCGTGTGCTGTAACTGAGTCTGAGACTCCTGCAGGTTCATGAGCAGGGCTGCCTTTTCACGCTCCACCTACAAGATGGAGGAATAAAATGGGATTATATGCAGATGTCATGTTTAACTGGGTCCTAAAGTGACGTCTGGGAAGCAACTTCAAGAAACTACATCAGTACTGCAGATGGGCTTGGTTATAAAACTGCCCAACCTTTATGACCCACGTGTCAACATTATTACCATGCTTGTGGCATCCCTCAAGGGTCAGTTCTGGGGCCCCTGCTATTTTCCCTTTACAGTACATGCTGCCTTTAGGTCAAATTATTAATCAGTTCAACATTTCTTTTCACTGTTATGCCGATGATACACAGCTTTACATCAGGACTGGACCATCATCATCATCATCATCATCATCATCATCATCATCATCATCATCATCATCATCATCATCATCATCATCATCATCATCATCATCATCATCATCATCATCATCATCATCATCATCATCATCATCACCATTGTCATCTCCATCTTCACTCACTGCCCTCTCTACCTGCCTGGAGGAAATAAGGGCATGGATGAATCAGAACTTTCTTCAATTAAACTGCTCCAAGACTGAGGCCATACTGATTGGCACCCCTCACCAGGTACAAACATCAACTATAACAACAATTTCCTTTTCTGGACAAGACATCCCCCTCTCCACCTCTGTTACAAATCTTGGAATAAAAATGGACTCTCATCTTACATTTGAAAATCACATTAAGCATCTGTTTAAAACCTGCTTCTTCCATCTTCAAAACATCTCCAGACTTCGCCCATCTCTAACTTTTTCTGATGCTGAGAAACTCGTCCATGCCTTTGTCTCCTCCAGGCTCGACTACTGCAACTCCCTGTTTATTGGAATCCCTGGCAAAAACCTTCAGAAGCTTCAATATATTCAAAACAGTACGGCAAGGATTTTATTGAGAGCTCGTAAATTTGAACATATTATACCCATTCTCCATAACCTCCATTGGCTTCCTGTCACCTACAGCAGTGGTTCCCAACCCTGATCCCTGAGGAACACCATCCTGCTTGTTTTAGTTGTTTCTCTGCTCCAACACACCTGATTTGAATGAAATGTGTTTAACAGGCTTCTGATGAACTTAAGGAAGTAATTAAGCCACTGAATCAGGTGTGTTGGAGCAGAGGAACAACTAAAACATGCAGGATGGTGTTCCTCAAGGACCAGAATTGGGAACCACTGACCTACAGAATTCAGTACAAAATTGCTCTCATTACCCACCAATGCTTACACGGAACTTCACCAGATGATCTAAAGGACATTCTTGCACCATATTCATCCACCCGGTCTCTACGATCACAGAACTGTAATCTCCTTCACATTCCTCGAACCAAATTAAGGACCATGGGAGATAGGGCATTCTGTGTGGCTGCCCCCCGCCTCTGGAACTCCCTCCCTGACTACCTGAGGGCTCCACAGTCACTGGTTGACTTCAAAAAAGGCTTGAAGACCTTTCTTTTTAAGCAAGCCTACTCTGCCTCCACATGATTTTATCTTTGATCTTATTTAATATTATCATTGTTTTTAATTGATTTTATTATTGATTTTTGTTGTTTTATCATTGATTTTACTTGATTTTATCACTTGTTTTTATTTGATCATTGATTTTAGTTGCACTTTGTAGCACTTTGAGATTTTTGTTAATGAAAAGTGCGTTACAAATTAAATTTATTATTATTATTAACACTCTTAAGCCTCCCTGGTAAGGTCTATTCAGGGGTTCTGGAGAGGAGGGTCCGTCGGATAGTCGAACCTCGGATTCAGGAGGAGCAGTGTGGTTTTCGTCCTGGTCGTGGAACACTGGACCAGCTCTACACCCTCAGCAGGGTCCTGGAGGGTGCGTGGGAGTTTGCCCAACCAGTTTACATGTGCTTTGTGGACTTGGAGAAGGCATTCGACCGCGTCCCTCGGGGGGTTCTGTGGGGGGTACTCCGGGAGTATGGGGTACCAGGCCCTTTGATAAGGGCTGTTAGGTCCCTGTACGACCGGTGTCAGAGCTTGGTCCGCATTGCCGGCAGTAAGTCAGGCTCGTTTCCGGTGAGAGTTGGACTCCGCCAAGGTTGCCCTTTGTCACCGATTCTGTTCATAACTTTTATGGACAGAATTTCTAGGCGCAGCCAAGGTGTTGAGAGGATCCGTTTTGGTGACCTTAGAATCGCTTCTCTGTTTTTTGCAGATGATGTGGTCCTACTGGCTTCATCAGTTCGTGATTTACAACTTTCACTGGAGCGGTTTGCAGCCGAGTGTGATGCGGCCGGGATGAGGATCAGTTCCTCCAAATCCGAGGCCATGGTCTTGAGCCGGAAAAGGGTAGCATGCCCTCTCCGGGTCGGGGAGGAGGTCCTGCCCCAAGTGGAGGAGTTTAAGTATCTCGGGATCTTGTTCACGAATGAGGGAAAACTGGAGCGTGAGATCGATAGGCGGATAGGTGCAGCGTCCGCAGTGAAGCGGGCGCTGTACCGGTCTGTCGTGGTGAAGAGAGAGCTGAGTCAAAAGGCAAAGCTCTCAATTTACCGATCGATCTACGTTCCCACCCTCATCTATGGTCATGAGCTTTGGGTTATGACCGAAAGAACAAGATCTCGGATACAAGCGGCTGAAATGAGTTTTCTCCGCAGGGTGGCTGGACTCTCCCTTAGAGATAGGGTGAGAAGCTCAGTCATCCGGGAGGGACTCGGAGTAGAGCCGCTGCTTCTCCACATCGAGAGGAGCCAGTTGAGGTGGCTCGGGCATCTGGTTAGGATGCCTCCTGGACGCCTCCCTGGTGAGGTGTTCCGGGCACGTCCCACCGGGAGGAGACCCAGAGGAAGACCCAGGACGCGCTGGAGGGACTATGTTTCTCGGCTGGCCTGGGAACGCCTTGGGATTCCCCCGGAGGAGCTGCTCCAAGTGGCTGGGGAGAGGGAAGTCTGGGCCTCCCTACTTAGGCTGCTACCCCCGCGACTCGACCCCGGATAAGCGGAAGAAGATGGATGGATGGATTATTAATGACAGAAGATTAGTGCTCTATTGTCAGTTTACTTAGCAAATTCATTTAATTGCACAACCTAGACCACTGTGGTTTAGAGGTAGGGCAGCTGACTTGGGACCAGAATGTCACCGGTTCAATTCCCCACCATGCCCACATGCTGTGGTGCTCATGAGCAAGATACCTAGTCCACAACTGTTCCCCAGGCACTCACATAGCTGCACGCATTCCACCCTTGTGTATATCATGTGCGATGGGTTAAACGCAGAGCACACATTTCATCATTGCATAGAAACAAGACAACACATAGTCAAAAAACATTCTTAAACCATCTCCAAAATAAGTTTGAATAAAGTAATAATTAAAAAAATGAAAACAACTCCATGAAAAATACAACAAAATATCTAAATTTGCTGCGTTTCTAAAGCCACAAACTCTCAAAAACAGTGGCTAGGCAGAAAAATTGCCTAACCACCAAGCTCCCATGACCCCAGGGTTTAAAAACAAGCAAAACACCAAGATTACTCAAAAGCCAAAACATTAATTCAATAAAAATGTAAAGAAAACAAATGCATCTTAAGCTGTCTTTTGAAATCTCCAACCAAACAGACACATTTAAGAATCAAAGTTTGTTCCACAGCGGTGGGGACGCTACAGCAAAGACACCTCCCTTAATGATCAACCCAACATCTGTAGTTGTTTACATGATTTATGGCACCTTCAGTTAGAATAAAGACAGATTAGTTCAGATTTTAAGCACTCAGGTGCTGATCATGCAAATCCTTAAAATTAAACATAATTTTAAAATCAATTCTGTGGTCAACAGGAAGTCAGAAGAGAGACACCAGTACAAGAGTGGTACTGGCTCTTTTCCTGCTGCCAGTTAGGAGTGTAGAAGCAGAGTTTTGAACCAGCTGCAGATGGAACGACAGACTATCTGATGTCAATGTCAACAAAAAAACAGATAATTATTATTATACTATTACTGCTGAGTTGACCATGTCTTTTTAGCATTAGTTTAGTGTTATATGCATTTAAGAATATTCTAGTCATTGGGTCCAAACACACATGCGGCATCAAAAACAAACATTTCTCTTAAGCTTGCACTGAAGGAATGTGTTACAACCATGCCTTTTACAAACATGGATTTAAATTGTATATCTGCATTTTGTTATGAAATAAACATTTATTGATTATAGTTAAATTTGTTTTAGTTTTCAAAATGCCTCCTTATTGATTTTTTTTTTTTTTTTAACTCAAATGTAATTATAGAGAAACTGAGTACAGCCGTAATTTCAGCCTCTGCAAACTGAAATCTACTGCGGGAGAGATGATCTGTGGGTTTTCTAATCTGCTGTGAGGCCTTTTCAACCCACTCAGCAGCTCCATGTCATTTAAAATAGTTTAGACACTGATATTCAGGCAGAATCTTAAAAACTGACACTCATTGCGAAAACAAGTTAAAGCATTTCTGCTGCCGTACATATCTGACATTTCCATTTCCATGCTGATTTAATAAAAAACGATTTCTTGGTGACCCACCTGCAGCAGCTGCTGTTTGAGCTTCTGCATCTCGGACAGGTTAAGCTCACTGAACAGGTCTGGGACGAGGCCTTCTCCTTTCCTGCCTGCTCGGTACTCCCCATTCATCTTAGCTAACCCTGATCCATTGTGGAGGTGACCGTTGCAGCGGTTGCAGTCTTCATTGTTGCCGTTAGCAGCAGGAACAACGCCGTTGGTTCCGTTGGTCTCCTCGGGGAACTTAAGACCTTCAACTCCGGTGACAGTGAGCGCCAGATGGGCCCCCGCTCCATAAACGCTGTCGCTCAGGCTGATGTGGTGGGCCAGTTCTTTCCTCAGATTGTTCTTCTGCTCACGCTCAGTTTTCAGGGCATCCAGGGCTTCCTCCAACTGACCCTCAGAGATTTCCTTTAAGCGCAGTGCGTCTTCCAGCTGGCTGTTAAGGAGGACAGTCTCCTCTTCCAGCACCTTGATTTCATGTTTCAGTCCCTCGTACTCCACCTGTGGAAGGAGAGAGGAAAAAACTGCATCAGCCTCTTTTTTAAAGACTAAACTCCAAGCTAAAAACAAAGTTAAAAGCTTTTTCCTCTCTTTATATAGCATAATTTTAACTATCACACCTATAAACCAAATAGAGGGGATGAAATTTAAAAACAGATGTGGTAAAATTATGATAAATTTTGATTTTAGTATCCAAGCAGGTAAAGTATTTCAGTTTTACATTCTGTGTCATGGAAATGTAGGGATACAGCACTCTCATGTCCGTATGGAATGGGCCTCTCCGCATCTCTCTGAAACTCTCAGTGTTACACTTTCTTGGACATCTCAAGGACACAAGTGGACACTACTTTTTGTTAGAATTATGTTGAATTAATGGACACCAATTAATCAGATTGAACTTTCTCTTTAATGTGTGTTAATTCAGAATTGATCAACAGTATATTTTTGTCATTTAATGATGATTTTACTAAGCTGGTATATTTTAAATATGCCAAAGTTAAGAGAACATCTCAGAATGATCTTGCTTTAAACTGTCTGCTCTCTGCAGAATAAGTGTCTAAAGTTGAATGAACAATCCGTTCTATTTGTTTGAACTGTTTTTGGAACGAAAGAAAAGTTCTAGACATAACTTAATCTTCGGTCTCCCGTCCGTTCTAAAAACAATTCATCTGTGCTCAAACAGAGAGTGCTCTGTTTTCACACCTGCAGGTTTTGTTTTGTCTCCGTGCTGGGACTCAGTTCTCGGGGAGAAGCTGAGCTGATGAGTTCTCGGGAGAAGGGAAGATGCACAGACGTCTTTCTCCAAGCTGATGTACGTCCCGGCCATGCACCAAGGGCCCACGTCTTCAGCAAAGGTTCAAACAGCACGTCAGCTGTGAACCCCTTCGAGTGTCACAGCTCCAAGCGGTGACACTCTTTCTGGAAGTTATCTTGAAACAAAACCAGAGCTGGGCATTACTCTGGGAGGCCGACGCAGACGGTCTCGAGACCGTGGCAAGATGAACGTGGGTCGCCTGTAAAACGCAGCAGCATGCGCGTCTGGCTTGACTAATTTACCGGAGTCGAGACAGGATCATCTTCACGAAGGTAAAAGTCGTTTCATCACGGTACGGACGTCCAGCCGAAACCGAGCAGAGGGTGCTATCTCTGGTTAAACATCTCAAGATAAGATTCAACCATTTCCTTTCAATCTTTTATCTTTCCTCCTTAAACTCCTCCTTATGTTTATTTTCATCATGGTAAACTTTAAGTAATGTGCCAACAGAAAGGTCCAACTGTCTGTTTGTTTTTAATTTGAATTCTTGTCAAAGTAGTTAAAATCAGAGCTAATATCGATACAAATGTTTAATGTAATTTTGTGATAGTTTCAATAAAAGGTCTATTTTCTGGTAGACCAACATAAATTGAAGTCTAAGTGTGAAATTACATTTCTGGCTAATCACATCGTTAGATTTGTTGATTTAATCTGAAAAAGTTGAGACCCCGTTTAACTGATGGTAAGTTTGAAACAGTCTAAAACCTGCTCAAATCTATCATCTAATCTATAGGTAAGTCAGTAAACTGACCTTGTTTATGTTTAATTACACAAACGGCCTATAGATTCCTTTACAGAAACTATTAAAATATCCTAAATAAATAAACTAGTTCTGCACAATTTTCTTCCTTGTATTGATTAATTTGTACTTAAAATTAAAATTTGTGAGTAAAATGTTTGAATGACTGCCAACAATCCCATGGGTTTGTTTGCAAAAACAGCTAAAGTGACTGAAACCAGATCAACTCGATCAAGAGCTATTTGGGATTAAGTCCAACAGTTTTTATGTGTTAAATATTGTGGATCAGATTTGTTAAAGCTTGCAGATAAACGTGCTTTGTTTAGAGTGAGTGCATACCCGCATTTCAGAATTACATTTCAATATATTTGAAAAACTACTGCAGTTTCAAACCACACTAATAAATAGAGTTCAGGATACATGTACGTTTTTTATGTATATTATTCTGGTAATTTGCAGTGGTTATCTTTAACAAAACCTGTTATAAATTCCCTAATATTTCTGTATTGTTTAAATTCGTATTTTACGTCAGGCATCTTTTTAGACAGCTAAGGGGTCCTTGGGGATAAATACTGTAGAGCTGAGAAAGCCGTTGGTTTTATAGCCGTTGATGTTTTCTATCGTTGATGCCTGTCTGCGTTTGTGACAAAGGTGAGCTTAATGCACTTTAATGAGCGCTAATTTCTTCTTTTCATATATAAATGGGGTGGCGATTTTGGCGCAAATATGAGACAGCCCAAAGAAATGTTTATTTCATGTTTAAGGTTCTGTCTTGTTGTAATATTAAGGGTAAGCTAAGCTATTTGTTAGCATGTTCTCATTTTAGCCGTTTTCTGTTATTTCAGATACCAGACAGACAGAAAAAGGGACAGTTAATGCCAGTTACTTTCAGTTAGGAAGAATTTACAGCTCAGAAAAGGAAACTGCATGCTGTAAACGAACTGGTCAGTTAATTAAACTCCAAGAAAAACACCATCTTGCTGTGTCAGGACTCACTCTCTGATCGGAGTGTCTGTGTGGATGAAGTGCTCCAGCTAAACTCCTAAAAATCAACATACAGTCCTAACTCTCCACAACATATGGTCCTTCGAGCCGGATTACTTCACTCATATCAGCAAAATGGACACATCAAGATTAACAGAACGGCCACGACAGCTACCAGCTCACCTCCAGGACTACCAAGTTAGCCTTCCTCAGTCGCTAATGTCTTATGCTGCCCCTCATCAGGATGACAACCTAAGTGCCAGTGCACAGCAGCTGCAGTCACATCAGTCATATGTTGTGGAGAGTTAGGACTGTATGTTGATTTTTAGGAGTTTAGCTGGAGCACCTCACCCACACAGACACTCCGATCAGAGAGTGAGTCCTGACACAGCAAGATGGTGTTTTTCTTGGTTTAATTAACTGACCAGTTCGTTTACAGCATGCAGTTTCCTTTTCTGAGCTGTAAATTCTTCCTAACTGAAAGTAACTGGCATTAACTGTCCCTTTTTCTGTCTGTCTGGTATCTGAAATAACAGAAAACGGCTAAAATGAGAACATGCTAACAAATAGCTTAGCTTACCCTTAATATTACAACAAGACAGAACCTTAAACATGAAATAAACATTTCTTTGGGCTGTCTCATATTTGCGCCAAAATCGCCACCCCATTTATATATGAAAAGAAGAAATTAGCGCTCATTAAAGTGCATTAAGCTCACCTTTGTCACAAACGCAGACAGGCATCAACGATAGAAAACATCAACGGCTATAAAACCAACGGCTTTCTCAGCTCTACAGTATTTATCCCCAAGGACCCCTTAGCTGTCTAAAAAGATGCCTGACGTAAAATACGAATTTAAACAATACAGAAATATTAGGGAATTTATAACAGCCGCCCCCAGAATAGCCTAGCTATTATGTAAAGTCTATTAAATTCCCTAAGATGAAGTGGAGTCCTGTATTTTGTCCATCATCAGGTGGAATGGCCGACAGCTGGACCATACGTGGTACCGGCCGCAGGTAGGTCTTCTCTCCAATCCGAACCTTCGCTGACCGGATCCGACCGTCTGCACTCTCGATCACCTTGACAACCTCCCCGATGGGCCACGGTGCTCTCTGAAGCTGGGGATCAACCATCATGTCGATCGTGCTCTGCGTGAGGTCATCAGTAGGCCGCCTCCACTTCTGCTGAACTGGCAAGGACGGAAGGTGATGCCGCAGGAACTGCACCCAGGAGTGGTCCACCATCATCTGACAGTGGCGCCAAAGTCTTCTTGTGACGGTGTCAGGAGCGTAAGACGCTGGGGTAAGGAGGCGTCCCGCCGCCCCATCAACAACATGTTTGGCATCACTGGATCAGGATCAGCTATGTCTGATGAAACATAGCCTAAGGGCTTGGCGTTGGATCTGGTCAGCTCAGTCTTCAGCTCGCCTGTTTCTTCAGCTAGCTGTGCTATGCGCTTGGGCTGAGTCTCTCTTTCAGCTGTGAGTTTCTGCCTTTTCTCAAGATCCCCATCTTTCTGCTGGCTAACAAGTTGTTTGAGGCCTTCTTCGAGCAGC
>JBBPBX010095136.1:0-11067 GCA_038048925.1 Garcialebias charrua
TTTAATTTCTCCTCTCATTTATTCATTCGTTCATTTATTTCACAATTGACCAGCTGTGGTCAGCTCATGTGGAGCCTCCTTCACGGCTGGTGAAAACTGAAAGCCTCCTGCTGTTGCTGCTTTTCATCAATAGTTTTCCGGGGATGGCTAACTTCAGTAGCGGTCCAAATAAATTACTTTTCTTTCTGTTTGCAATAAAAGCCATCCAGTGAAGCTAAACTAACTACAGCTGCTGTCCAGAGACGACAGAGACCTCCTTCGGTAGTTCCGTTAGTTAAAATGTGAATATATTTACCGTACATGAAAGCGTTTTGTGTTTACCTTTTGTAACTGTTTCAACCCATCTTCTGTTTTGACACAAGCATGCTCCACATTGAAGTCAATTCTGTCAAGAACAGTGCCCTTAGAGAAGAAGAAGAAGAAGAGTTAGTAGAAAACTTAAACACTCCAGTTATCCATCATTTATAAACACTACACAAACCTGAGTACAGTATATTTGTCCCTAATGTAAGTATCTATTCTACATTTAAGGATTCCAGACGTCATTTACAACCATATTATATTAATTAAAAATAATAATAAATGTGTGCTGCTGCTTTTTTTTCTTGTAAGAACACCCTTTTTTGTTGATATATTCTTGTTTGTTCTCATTTTTATTAATTTGCTTGATTTCTGGCTTTTGGTTTTTGAATAAAAGTTGTAATGAAAACAAGAACCACAAATCTATTTCAACTTGAAACATTAAAAACAAACAACAAACAAAAGCTGTTCAAATGGTTCTCGTGCACATTGTCAAAAAGAAAAAGCAAAAGCAAATCTGATACAATTACTGAAAGTGTTGGGATTTTTACACATTTCAGAATGTCATGGTTATAAAATAACGAATGGTTTCTTTGACGTCATGCTTTGTTTTGCACTGCTTTAAAAACGAGATTTTTATGTCAAATTAGAAAGTAGGTGCTAGGGGTTTTTTTTATCTTAGGGACAAAAAAATTGTTAAGTATTATTGTTTTTTCTTTAAAAAAGGAGCAGGCTTTTCTGATTAACATTTTTTTTGTCTGCTTCCACACAGTAATGCTGGGTTCCCACCAAACGCGTCTTCAGCATCAAAAACGCTCCCGACGCGCGGTGTTGGCTGCTTGTCAACAGATGTCTGTACACACTGAACGCGTCTGAAGACGCGCAGTGGGAGGAGCGTCTTGGTCCTTTTCCGGTCGAGTTTGTTTTGTTTTTTGTACACCGGGCAGATAAAATCAGCTGTTCGTGAGCCTCGTTACTACTTGAGTGGGTTTTCTACGAGCCGAACTGCAGCTCCGAAAGTCTTTGTTGAGATTAAACTTTTTTTTTTTTTAATGTTTGGGGTGATCGTACGCTCGAGCGGACAGCGGCAACTCAAAGTCAAAGTCAAAGTCAACTTTATTGTCAGATCTGCAATATGTACAGTGCAGGACATACACAGGACCGAAATTGCGTTTCTCTCAGTCCCTCGGTGCAACAGTAAACATCTAAACATTGAAACACTGAAACATATAATAATAGACATAAGCATAAAATAGTAAAACTAACACTGTCCTGAGTTTTTTGCATAGTGGTATAAGAGTATGAAAATTTACACCAACTCTAAAACTAAAACATTAAACATTTAATGAACATAATATTGTCCTGAGTTTTTGCATACTAGTATAAAAAAAGAGTATAAAAAGTATAACTAAAATAAACTAAAGGTTTCTAGCATTGACATTTGCAAAGTGGCAAAGCAGCGTATGAGTCAATGTACACAGTATATGTATGAGGTAGTAGTTGATGTTGTTGTAGAGGCAAAAAGTGGCATATGCAGTAAGGCACATTGGGCATCCCTAAATAAGACCGTTCAGAGCACACTGTATATGTACCAGCAGTGGTGTAGATATTAGAGTAGTGTAAATAAATGTAAACAGTAGTAATTACATGTAAGCAGTAGTAATAAAAGTAAACAGTATTAATAAATGTAAACAGAGAATGTAAACAGTATTATGATTATAGGCAGTGATGTAATACAGACATTAGTGCAAGTATGAGAAGTAGTGCAAACTGTATGAGCACATGACCGAGAGTTTAGTGAATAACCCGTTTGATGACACAGAGTCTAGTGTTAAAAACTTTGTGTTGAGTGATAATACTGTAGCCTGGTTAAAACCAGACCCTTGTCCTTCACTTCGCTTCAGACAAGGGTCTGGACTTTCTCCATTGACAACCAATTCTTGCTGGAGGCGTGGCCTCTGCTGATGGCTGCTCCCCCGTGTCTGCTGAACTTGACTTCAGCTCCGCCTCCTGCTGAATTTTCTCTCGCTTCGTTGCATTCTGTGTTTATATGTTAATAAAACGTCCTAATAAAATAAAATAAAACCATGGAGCGCTGGTCCAACACACCAGAAGACCAGGAAATCTGATGGGACTCGGGCAGCAACGTAAAACCCGAGTTTAAATCTCTCGTGACAACCTGTCATTTCCTTGTTCATTTCACTCAGCGGAGGGAGAGGAGGATGAGGAGGAGGAGGGAGCGATGATCACTTACTTTTGGCAAAAAAAGAAAACTCCAGATAAGGGATTAAGAAGGGGAAATTAATAAATTTGTGTCACATATAAAACAGTCCTGCATCGCTTTGAATGAGAACATGCGAATGCTCGTTGGCTGCGCGCTCCCCCGTGGTCTTCTGAACTTGACTTCAGCTCCGCCTCCTGCTGAATTTTCTCTCGCTGCCTTTGGATATTCTGTGTTTATATGTTAATAAAACGTCCTAATAAAATAAAATAAAACCATGGAGCGCTGGTCCAACACACCAGAAGACCAGGAAATCTGATGGGACTCGGGCAGCAACGTAAAACCTGACTTTAATTCTCTCGTGACAACCTGAGGCATTTCCTTGTTCATTTCACTCAGCGGAGGGTGAGGAGGAGAAGGAGGAGGGAGCGATTACTTGACTTTTGGGAAAAAAACAAAAGAAAACTCCAGATAAGGGATTAAGAAGGGGAAATTAATAAATTTGTGTCACATATAAAACAGTCCTGCATCGCTTTGAATGAGAACATGCGGCTGCTCGCTGGCTGCGCTGGGACAGGTGGGGGCGTGGGTTAGGGGCCAAAAACTCCGCCCCTTCTGTTCTCTGATTGGTCCGGTCAAAAATCTACCGGAGAAATCGTTGTCTATGAGAGAAGTCCCAGACTGTGCAGTGAAGGGAAATGAGAATTGAGCGGAGCTGTGCAGGAAGGCGAGGGCCAGGCTACGGCAACTGTAAAAATGCCAAGTTTCTTACCGGAGGCTGGTTTCTTCATGGAGGCTCGTTGGGCTAAGTTTAAAAAGTCCCGTCGTCGTTGCGTCATCACATAGCAGAGTCTCTCCCGATTGGTTGCGGCTACGCGGCGAGCAGCCAAAGTAGGTCAAAGTTCAATTTGTTGAAGTCGGGCAGCCGCTGCTTTGGACGCGCCGCGTGCGCGGAAAAGAACTGCCGCACACTGCCGCGCTGCTTGAACTGCCCAAAACGCGCCGCGTCACGCTGCGCTGCTCCAAGATGCGCGGCCACATAGACTTTGCATGTAAACTGGCTGCTTCGGCTGCTCGAAACGCGTTTGGTGTGTACCCGGCGTAACTTCTACTTCTCCGCACTGTAAGTTTTTTATTTTAACGTGTCAGAATCTCTAAATACCTGCTCCACAACCATTCCGGCCAAGTCTCTGAAAATCTCGTTCAGGTCTGAGATGGACTGCACGATTTGTCGGATCTCCCGCTCTCGTTCTTCCACCATAACCGTGTTCTGCTCCACCATCACCAACTGGTCGTCTGTGAAGCCCTGAGAGTTCAAGGACAAAAAATATATTAAAAAAAATAAAATGAATGATTAAAATTTTTTCACAAGGAATCTTCAGATCAGCCCACGTTTTGGAGGTAGAATCGTACTGCGTTTGATACATGATGCTGCTATGTAGGTACTCAGCCATGAAAAAAATACAAAATGTGTCAAAGTTGTCTTCAAATTCATGCAAATAATGTTTTTCAGTCCAACCTTTTTAAACCAAGTCTGCATGATTTCATACACTACAAAATAATAAACAGACATCATCATGTGTGCTTCAAAATAAGCTCAGTATTCTTTATTTTATCACATTTAATGGGTTTACTGAGACTATTTCTGTAAAGTCCCAAAATGTTAAAATATCTCTGGACACTTTATAGAAAAGTTAAATTGAACACAATCTAATGTATTTGTTACAATATAAACCAATCTGTCAGACCAGTCAATTATGAACATTTGTAAAGAAACAATAACAAAGGTGCAAAGTGAAAAACAAAAGAAAAGTCCTTTACTCCGTTCAGATTTTGAATAAATGTTTAGGAAAATTGTTTAGCTTGTACGTAACGTTTCCATTTGATGGTACAACATTCAACAATGTGTAAACATCCCCTCACCTTGTCGTATAGAGCTAATTCTTCATCTTCTTCCATTAAAGGCCCAGAGTCAAAAAAGTGCTTTGATCTCTCCTCACGATTCTTCATTCCTGCCATGGAAACATTTTTACTTAAATATAAATAGAAACAACATAATAAAAAATGAAAACAGATACAAACTAAAACAAAACTCCAATGATGGTACAAATAGATGAGCCTCATTTAGAAGAAAAACTTCAGTGCATTCTAACGTTTTAGGTAGCTGGACTGTGTATGTCTGAAGTTGATGGAGAGGTCCTGCAGGCTCTGTGCCAGAGATGAAACCACGTTTGCCAGAAGCCTCTCCTCCTGCTCGGTGCAATGGCCACGACGAGACTGCAAACCTGTCACCGCTCGCTGGCATCGATGAAACATCTGTAAGAAACACAAAAGAGCGAGCTCACCTAAAACGATCAATGGAAAGTCATCCTGAAGTTACTTCTCATTTCTTTAGACTATCAAGAAAACTTCTGCTCCTGCAGGGCTGAGCCCCCAACAAAATAGGACTATGACGGAAACAACAGGCCTTCCTTTTTACAAACTACTGATGCCATAGTAAAACAATGCCAGTTAACAGGTTAATCAGTAGTTAAATAATTTGCTAATGAAACATTGTTTGCACCTGTGTGATCTCCTGTGTAGTGATTTCTATAGCGTGCTCCTCTTCACTGCTGTCATCCAGAGTAGGACGATTCATGTGTTTGTCGTGAAGCAAAGCCAGATCCTTCATCTTCTGCCGAATCCGTGTGATTTCATACTGGATCTGACAAAATTAGAAGTGAACGGAAAAAAAAGGACAAATTCAGTGAGTACAGGACTGAAATCTTAATAATAATAATAATAAATTCAATTTCAGAGTCAGAGTCAGAGTCAGAGAGTCTTTATTGTCATTTGCACCGCATGTGGTACATGAGATGAAAACGAGATTATGTACACGAGGTCCCAGTTACATCCAACAACAAATGAAAGAGAAAAACAGTAATAACATCGAGAACTAACTAAGAAAAACATCAACTAGTAATACACTAAGCCTAATATAGTGGGAATAAACAGCAGCACGAACATGAGTTTGTATGAGCAGATGGTCACAGATGGTCACAGATGAACACAGCAACAAGAAAACATATCAGCATCACCATGATGTGATATTTTGCAGTGTTTATTTTAATTTTATTTTTATTTATTCATGAGTCTAACAGCCTCAGGGTAGAAGCTGTTCCTCAGTCTAGTGGTTCTACACTTGATGCTCCTCAACCTCCGTCCTGAGGGGAGTGGGGCAAAGAGTGAGTGTGCTGGATGAGTGAGGTCTTTCATGATACAGGTGGCTCTTTTCCTGCATCTAGAGGTGTAAATGTCTGTGATGGTGGGGAGACTGACTCCAACAGACTTCTGTGCAGCCTTCACCACTCTCTGCAGAGCTTTTCTTTCTTCAACTGTGCAGCCTCCATGCCACACGTTGATGCTGGAGCACAGGATGCTCTCCACTGCACACCTGTAGAACGAGGTGAGAACTGGGCTGCTCAGACCAGCTCGTCTCAGCCGTCTGAGGAAGTAGAGTCTCTGATGACCTTTCTTGATCAGGCTGGTGGTGTTGTTGCTCCAGCTGAGGTTATCATTCAAGTGTACACCCAGGTATTTGTAGCTGGAGACCACTTCCACTGCAGACCCACCTATTACCAGTGGGGCATGGGTGTGTTTGTTCCTTCTGAAGTCCACAATCATCTCCTTTGTCTTCTTCACATTCATGTGAAGATTGTTCTCTTTGCACCAGCTCTCCAGATGTTCCACCTCCTGTCTGTAGCTGGACTCATCATTGTTTGTGATGCATCCCACCACCGCTGTATCATCTGCAAACTTAACAATATGACAGCCTGGAAGTGTGGCTGTACAATCATATGTGAGCAGAGTGAACAGAAGGGGGCTCAGCACACATCCCTGAGGAGAGCCAGTGCTGAGGGTTATGGTGGAGGAGGAGAAGTTGTGAATCTTCACGGACTGTGGTCTGTCTGTTAAGAAGTCTAGTATCCAGTTATTTATACCGCACTTTTCATTAATAAAAATCTCAAAGTGCTAAATCTTCAGCGGGGGGTTCAATGTTTTACATGATAGTTTAGCTTTTCTGATTCTGCAGTTATGATTTACATGAGAAAAATAATTGTTATTTTAAAAAATTTTCATTAACCATAAGAAGAAGCAGGTGTACCAATAGTGTTACTTGTAGCATAGTCTAAAGACTAGGTTTAGTCTGAAAGCATTTCTTAAATGGATATCCATGTATTTACTGCATGTTCTTAGAAATAGGGTTCTGAACACACACAAGTGTTCAGTTTTACCTCATCAATTCCCTCTATCCATTTGGGAGGCAGCTTCTTAGTGACGCCAATGGCAGCTTCAGGATCCAGACTAATCCCGGACACCAGAGCCATTCGGTCATCTGCCATCTGAAACAAAATAAAAACCATTATAATAAATTGGTTCATATACACAGGGCAGCAGTAGTATGACGGTGCTCTATGTTATGCCTCTATCATTTTTTTTTTTTTACAAATTTACCATAAAGTGAAGCAAACTGTTACCTCATCAAGCTCCTAATGTGATTGCCAGAAAGCAGCGTTTCCATCCAACAAAGAACAAGAAAGAGGCGCGAAAGGAAGAAACAAGAGATTGAGACCAAGAAAATCAGCAGCAAACACCAAAACAAAAATTTTTCCGTCTCCATTTCTAGCAGAAGTGAAAACAGTTACGGTAAGTGTGAAACATCTCACAGCTCTCTAACAATAAACACAACCCTATAGCTGGTGTTCATACAGACACTGGAATAAATGTATTGGTCAAAACAATCTAAACAGGATTAGATGATGATAAATGAAAAAAATATGTATTATCAATAATGGAGCAATTAACACCTCAAATACCTACCGGTAATTTGGATAATTATGTCTTGTGTTAAAGATATTAGTTTTTGACCAACAGAACTATTGTTTGAGCTGACCTAGTATATTTTGTCCTGAGTTCTTCATTTTTAATGCTGTTGTTATACATTTTTATTATATTTTTACTGCTGTTAATTTCATAGTTTTACCATTAGTCTGTGTTACTGTTTCTGTATTTTTTTTTTTTAAATATCTTTGATGTTGTTGTAAAACACCTTGATAACAGTTTATCTGTTTTAACTGTGCTCTAGAAATAAAGATGACTTGACTATTGCCATCTTGGTTTAGTCACTGGCTCTAAACTGTGCTGAAAACTGTTTTTATAAATGCAGACGCAAACTGATTAAAACAAGTGGATCTCTGGAGTAGCAGAGTGAAAACATTGTTTTGATGCTGAGGAGTTTCTTTGGACAAATGGAGGTTTTTAACCCTCTGTGTTTCTGTGAGAGACAAACGCCTGAATCGTTGTGTGAATGGCTGCAAGAAAAATTAAAAAAAAGTTTGGCAGAACTTTTAATGTGTACCAGTAGACACTTTTCAGTACTTCTCACTAGAAGCTGTAAGTTGTAAACAGTAGTTGCTTTGTTTTGGCCCAGACACAGACCTTAACTGATCAAATAAATGCAGGTTGTCAGTAAAAGAATGCCAGCTATTCGATGTTTAGACTTCCTGGTACAGTAATCTGATGAATGGCTTTGCTTTTCAGGCTCAGTGATTTCCACGTGATGAGGAAGCTCTTCAGTTAAAACATTTTTTCTAAAGATGTTTGAAATGTTCTGAATCTTATCAAAGCCATTCTTGGTTGCAGTGAGCCTCTTTATGGCGACTTTCTCTGAGTGGTGTTGTATTTGCAACAGACAACTCTTGAAAACGAGTCCCCGTGTGACTAAATGAGACTAACCTGTATTAATAAAGGTTTAATGAATTAATTTGTTTGCCTCTCTGGGTTATTACCGTAGTATCCCTTTTAAATGCTTTTAAAACAGTCTCTTCGAAAACAAATGTTAAATGAAAGATTGCTGAATCTGCTGTGACTATAATACTATCCCTAAAAAAACAATAAAACAAAATTAATATGTGTCATATCCAAGATTATTTTGGAACTACAGCCTAACAGTTTAAATGAACAAAACACAGCACACATCTTTACTAATGAGGAGCAACATGAAAACATGCATTTATATTCTCACTTTAGTCCTTTTAAACTGGCTTTAGCGCTGAATAATCTTTAAAAAAGTGTAATTTAGTCGTTGTCTGTAACAGTTTTAACGTGACGGACAGAACAACACGCCTGCTCCTCCTCCTCCATCAGCCCGGAGGTGAAAGGGGCCACATCTGCAGCCGATCAGGTGGATAATGTCTAGCTACGAGGGCTCAGTGACTGGCTATGCAAACACACAGTAAAATGTCAGAACGAAGCGACCACTCACCGCAGCATTGCTACGTGTACTCGGACGGGGCTCGTTTGTACTCACTTGCTCTGCCAAAATCTGCCGGTTTTGGATTGCATTGTTCCGCATTAACAAGAAGGCATCGGTCAAACGCCTAGTGGCCATGACTGGCTCGCCTGAGCTCTAAGTTAACCCAGAACAAAATGCGGATCAGCTGATGTTTTTGGAAGAAAAAAAAAAATTCAATTATGCGTCCACGATTTATTAACGCGCGGCTTAGCTTTGTTTTTTAACCTGCGATGAATGAGAGAGAAAAAAAGTCGCGATGCAGCGCTAACTCAACTGTGGACATCAAGCGACTTGACTCATGTTGATCTATAAAGCTTCTTTTGTCCCTCAAGTAAATAAATATAGTCTATAACGAAGATTTTCCTGGTAAAATTTGGATTTTAAATCAATCTGGTGACGGTATTCCGCTATCAGGATGCTACGGAAGTAAGAACGTAAACACCTGCGTAATACGTTTCTTCTTCTACGGTTAAATATCTGCACAGTCATAGGAGCGACTTGTTGCCCCCTATCGCCTCGTTAAAATCATAACAACAACGACATTGTTTACATTTTTTTTTTTTTTTTTCCTGTCAAAGAAAGTGTAACATATTTAGGCATAATTATCTCCAAAAACAACTCAGAAAGATGCTCTTTAAACTTTGCTCCATTAATTGACCAAACCAAAAAACGTTTTAATCTATGGCTTCAAAGAGACCTAAGTTTTAGAGGACGTGTTTTATTATCTAAAGCTGAAGGAATATCACGACTTACTTATTCTGCACTTTCCCTAGACTTAGACAATCAAACATTAAAGACTATTGACCAAATGCTGTTTAATTTCCTATGGAAAAATCGTATTCATTACTTAAGGAAATCTGTGGTAATGAGCTCATACGAGAAAGGAGGCTTAAATTTTCTCGATTTCACAACTCTAAACAACACCTTCAAAGTAAATTGGATAAAATCATATTTAAAAAATCCGTCTTCCATGTGGAATATTTTCCCACATCACATCTTCTCAAATTTAGGGGGGCTCGATTTTCTCCTCCTCTGTAATTACAATATAGATAAAGTACCAGTAAAACTTTCTGCATTTCACAAACAAACACTTCTTTCATGGGCACTTATTTATAAACATAATTTTTCCCCTCATAATTTTTTTATTTGGAATAACAAATTTATCCTTTACAATAACAAATCACTTTTTTATCCACAATGGTTCAACCAAAACATCCTTCTAGTGGGTCAACTGTTTAAGAAAAATGGATGTTTACTCAGTTATGATGAATTCAACATGAAGTTTAACCTTGCTGTCACTTCTAAAGAGTATGATATTGTGTTTGATGCTGTTACTAATGAAATTTGTGAACTCTTTAGAAACAATGTTTTTGATGAACAGAAATCCTTGTTGAATGTAACTGACACCACTGTTGGTAAAGCTTGTTTTTCTTCAACATGTAGGAACAACAGAATTATCCGTGCCCTGTTCCAGCAGGATATTATTTCTATCCCCTCATCTGTCTCATACTGGAGAAACTTTGTCCCTGACTCACAATGGAAAAATGTGTGGACATTTCATCAGAAACTGATGATAAACAACAAAATGAAAGATGTCTCCTTTAAACTGTTACACAGAATATATCCTACTAATCAATTCATGAAGAAATATATCAAAACAATTGACCCCAACTGTAAATTTTGCAAAGAGCACCCCGAAACAATCAGTCATTTATTCTGGAATTGTTGTATCATTAAGACATTTTGGAAGCATTGTAATAATTTTATCATCAGTAATATTGATTCAAAATTTTCGTTAAGATATGAACACATTATTTTTGGCTTTCACGAAAAGAATATTAATGTTAAAAAAAACTGGCAATTAATTTAATTATAATATTTGGCAAATACCATATTCACAAATGTAAATTTTCATCATCTTCGCCTTTTTTTCCAGGCTTAATTAAAGAAATAGAATTATATTTATGCACCATTTCTAAGAGTAACAACAAGAAAGCTATAAACACGTTTGAATGTTGTAGCTCCTTGAGTATATTTAATGTATAATTTTATTTTTTATGCACTCATTGTAGAAATCTGGCACCCCCCTGGCATAGTTTTTTTTTTTCTCTGTGTTCCTTGTTCTTGTAATCTTGTCCTTTGTTCTTTTTGTTCACATTCTTATGATTGTAAATGTATCTGTAGTAAATTAATTAAAAAAAAAAAAAACAAT
>JBBPBX010095137.1:0-13252 GCA_038048925.1 Garcialebias charrua
GAGTCTCCAGGCTCGAACCAGCAGACTGAGAGACAGCTCTGTTCATCAGGCAGTCAGGATGCTAAACACTCTGCCTGCTCTGCCTCCCCTCCCATTTGAACTGCTTTAACACAAAAAACTTTCTCACACATTGCCACACAACACAAAGAGGTTTACAGATATTAAGCTAAAACTTGTTGTGGTATTAGCTGAATCATGTATGCAAATACTCTAAGATGTATCTGAGATCCAGCATAGAGCTACTTTCAAGGTTTGACTAAACAGCTGCAGTTCTTGTGATGAGAAACTCTACATTTGTCATCAGATGATCCTATTCTAAAACTTTGATAAGAAAGGATTTCCTTCAAGGAATGTCAGATTTTCCATATAAATCGTACCTGGTACAGGTTCCTCGTCTCTGATCCTGTCTGTGGTGGTCGTGGGGAGGACGGGGTCTGGTTTGGGAATCCTGGATCCAAATGGCTGAAATGAGTTTTCTCAGTCGTGTGGCTGTGTTCAGCCTAAAGATAGGGTTAGGGCTGAGGGGCTCCATCTTCTGGGGGCGAGCTCAGATTAGAGTTGATGATCAACATCAGGATTTGGCTGAGGTGGTTCAGGCACCTGATGCATCTGATTAGGGCAAGACACTTAACCCCGAGTTGCTCCCGGTAGGACTGGATGGCACCTTGCATGGAAGTCTACCGCTACCGGTGTATGAATGTGTGTATGAATGTGTGGATGGCTGGTACTGTGAAATGCTTTGGGGCCCCTCATATGGGGCTGGAAAGCGCTATAAGTAAGCTCCATTTACCATTAGGTTGCATTCTGCGATCTCCCTCTGCTGGGTTTCTGGGCATGGCCCACTGCTCAGTCCCTTCTTCACAACAACAGATTAGAACAACTTTGTCATTTCTAGAAACTCCATCGTACCTTCACTTGAGACTCCAGACTCTTTGCTTGAACTCTGATGAGAAAAAGCCGTGACCCCGGAGCATTCCACCTTTTGAGAGCCACGACCTCAGGCTTGGTGGAGCTGAGGCCAAATTCAAATGAAGCATTTTAAAGTCACGGTTTGCACAAAAGGTTCTTTAATTTATGCCTTGCAAACACAACTGTCTATTTATCTAGTAGTGTAAGGTTCATGATTGGGTCGTGTCCTCTCCAGAGTCTGGCCTGTACTGTAAGCTGCGCTCCAAGAGGATTAGACATATATTATCTGATTTAATCCACTGTCTGCAGGAGGTTTTACTCCCCTTGGCTCAGCACTAGGAACACCTAAGCTTGCTCTGTGTTTTTCTGTGACTGAAATGGTTTTACAGCAACTTCTGCTTCAGAAGCTGGTTAGTCATTGAAGCAGCTGAAGGACTGTGCTAAGAAATTTAATCTACAGGCTTTATGGTCAAATGTAGGTTTACCTACTTACAGCCTGTTGTGTGATAATACCTGTTTAGGGCTTTTTGAGGCTGGGTTCTTATGGTGTGTTCTAAAACAAAACAAACACTCGAGATTACAGATACAACAGCCTTTCCAAAAAAAATAAAAAAATTCTGGGTTCTCCCCCAACATGAGGTAACAGTTTATGTATAAACATATATAGGAAAGCAGATGTTCCCAGTATGACACCAGTACCACCATTTACCAGTTAAAAACAAATAATCAAACTGACTATTGTGTGATTGGTGAGAAGTTTGTGTGCGTGCTTGTCAATGTGAACATGCACTCTGACATTCAGCTCTACGACTCTTCAGACACTAAATGAGTTGGGGTGGTAGTTTGGCGTTGGATACATTGTGCTACGTTAGTGCAGGCATTAGTAAGCAGGGGGTATAGCGGAGTGCTACTCTTGTATTTTGTGCAGTTTGGAGTCTGAGCTGAGCAGCTACAATCTTCGCTCCCTGTCCGGAAGTGGGGGAGCAGAGTGGAAGGTGGGGGATTTGGTAGGCGGGGCGTTTGGTTCTGTCGACAGGGTGGGGTGCCCACTTTGGATAACGGCAAAGGAAACACTCAGGTTGACTCACATTGTTGCTGTTTAGTTCCTTCCAAAGTAGACTAAATTAAAGGCTGCCTCCTTTCTTGCCAGAGTTTCAAACTCAGATCATCTGATGACGAGAAATGATCAGTGGTTTGGATAAATATCCTAACGAGTTATTTTTCTAACAGACAAAATGTTGAGTCCAACAGTTGATGCCACGTGATGATGTTGCACAAAGTGTGATGCTCAGAGGCTGTGCTGAGAACAATAAAAGTTAGAACAGTTTAAGGCAAACGTCATTTCATTTGATTCTACACACATTTAATAAAAAGGATTTGGTTATTGCTAATTGTTCAGGACCTTTGACCTCGTCTAACATCAGATTTGGACTGAACCCCAGCAGTGCAAAATGTCTCTGTTCCAGCTGCCTCCGCAGCTAATATAAGGTTACTCAGCAGATCTGATGATACAGCACCTTCTCCAGAGGACGTGAAGTGTCTCCTGCTCAGGAAAGTGCTGTATTGTCGTGTCATTTTGTGTCATTAGCATGCAAAACATGCAGTGTTTTACTGGAGCACATGTGCATACATTAGCCCTTTTTTCTCTTGAGACCCTGTTCACAGTGTGTTTACATGTGAAGCTTCGGGAAACTTTACATTATTTTCAATGTTGAAGATTAATCTATGATGACAAAGGCCACCACTGGCTGCACCATTGCCCCTGATGGTGGATAAAAGTGTTCCCTCGACTCGCTAGAATACGTTACTCTGTGCTGCCTCGGACAAGAAAAAAATTAACTACCCCGTATTTTCCGGATTATAGGTCGCACCAGAATATAGGTCGCAGTGTCCAATTATTGCCAAAAAATTGGAAAAATCCATAAATTGGTCGCACCGAAATATAGGTTGCACCTACGTCACCGCGGACGTAACGCGTCATCCACCGCTGACTCACCGCGTGACCGCTGAGACAACCCGACAATATGGACCGAGTGTTTAGCTATGCTGCTAATGTCTGCCAGAAGCTAACAGAAGCTAAACAGGAGACGAGTCCGTCTCTGAAAACACGAATAAAAAATCGAATCTCATCTCAAATGTTTTATCGAGACCATAGTAAGGAGCCAAGATGGTGTAGTGGCAGGGCTTTCGACTTGGGACCCGAAGGACGCGGGTTCGCGCCCCGGCCACTACACACCTTGGGGTGTCTATGAGTGCACACCTAATTCTCCAGCTCCCCGAGCGCTTTCTGGCTGCTCACTGCACCACCTGGTGGTGGTTGGGTTAAATGCAGAGACGAATTTCAGACAAAGACATTATTATTATAGTAACGTACATTAAAGCTCCTATAATTACACTCTGTAAGCAGAAAAAATATACACCGAGTTGTTTTGAAGCTATTTATGACATTAACAGAAGTAACACCAATAAAAAACTAATGCTAACACGAGACCAGTCCGCTTCTGACACAAATAAAAAATCGAATTTTAGGTCAAATGTTTTATCGAGACCATAGTAACGTACATTAAAGCTCCTATAATTACACTCTGTAAGCAGAAAAAATATACACCGAGTGGTTTTGAAGCTATTTATGACGTTAACAGAAGTAACACCAATAAAAAACTAATGCTAACACGAGACCAGTCCGCTTCTGACACAAATAAAAAATCAAATTTTATGTCAAATGTTTTATCGAGACCATAGTAACATACATTAAAGCCTTATAATTACACTCTGTAAGCAGAAAAAATATACACTGATTGGTTTCGAAGCTATTTATAACATACCGTAAACAGATATACATCCACAAGCTAACAAGCTATGCTAATAAAAGATCGTTTTTTTTATTTTTAATCTCAAACATCTATTAAAGGTACTCACTTGTAAACGTCCACACTGTGATTACATCCTGTAAGTTTCAGAAAAATCCGCTGAGTGGTTCTTGACTTATCTTGCTAACAAACAGCAAACATACAGAGCTAACAAAGCTACCGGTACTTCTTCTTCTTCTTCTTCTTGGGTCAGTGTACTCATCTGAAAGTGGTACTGCATTGCACCCCTAGCGACCGAAAGTGGTACTGCACCATTTGCTGCCAAACTGAAAGGCTCATAACGGAGTCAAAAATTGGTCTAAAAATATGGAAAAAAATTCCATAAATAGGTCGCACCGGATTATAGGTCGCAGGCCTTGAAAAAAACCATAAAAAGGTGCGACCTATAATCCGAAATTTACGGTACCTCTGTCCTTCTCCACAGTGCAACTCCTGCACACTTGAATACCTGGCAACAAAAACATTAAGGTTTACTTGCATTCCCTGCTTAATTCCAGTCCAGAAAAAAACACTCTTCTTGAAATGCCTTCATCGCTATGGCAAGCCAAGTGGCCCATTACTGTCAGACATGTGGTAAAAGTAGCTATTAATGGGCCACTTGGCTTGCCATATCGGTGTTTCCCCTAGATAAATTACCATGTCGGCCTATGGGATTTTTGTCCGGGGCGGAGGTTGGGGGAGGCGGAGACACGTCCTGTGCTGCTCAGCGCCCTGTTTGTGTTTATATCGACTGTTTATTTGTGTGTACGTGGGGGGTGGGGGGTGTTGTCCAGCGTGAGGGTTCAGCATGAGGGAAGAGGTTGCCTTTTCTTTTTAGCTAGTGCACCTGCATTGTAAGCTGCTAGTTTAGGCCCTGTTTACACGGACACTGTGTGGGGGAAACGCAACTTTTGGGTATGTTAATTAGGTTGAAAGTTTTGCGTTGACATGGGCGAATTCTGTGGATACGACTCTCTCCCCCCCACCCCCCGTACTCATGAATTTACTGTAGTTACCATGCTGGGCCTGTAGATGGCGCTGTGATCTTTGGAACCTTCACTACTGCGCATGCGCCACTGCTGCTTGAGGTAAACAAAGCACACGAGGCAGCCTGTTTTCCTCTCTGGCTAAAAGTTCAGCTACTACAAGTTGTTGTCAACAAGTTAACAACAAGTTAAAGCTGGAATTTGGATAAGAGTCAACAGATCTGACACCAAGTGGACCGCTTCATCTGCACACCAGTTGCTGACTGGACGTCTGGACCGGAACCGAGTCAACATGTCTGACTTTAGTCCGTGAGAATCAGCTGATTTACAGCAGCGCTACAAGGTAAACCATGTTCTTAATAATGTGTCCTGGTGTTTAGTTCGATCACAGAACAACCAACTGAGGTTTTATTTTTATTTTTTTCCTGCGAGGTCGAAGCTGTTCCACGAAGCGGACCGGCGGTTCGGATCTGGGTCCAGTGTCCACCAGGATGAACAACAGAGTCCAGTTCATTAAAGTTCGGTTAACGTGTTTTTAAAAGTGTTCAATTTAATTCTCAGTGTTTGTGACATGAGTTTGTGGTGTTGAATAAATAAATAAATTAAAAATCAACCTGGTGTCTTCATTTTCAGCAGCATGTTAGGCATGACGTAACGAGTCCAGATAGCTTCATTTAGCTCAGATAAATTTAAATATCTCCCACGCTAACATAAATACTGTTTATTATTGTTAAACTGTTAATATATAGCACATTTAGTATGTTATAGTGCAGCGTGACACGTGAAATGTCCGACTGCCTCGTTAACAGACAACTGGATCCAGGCAGCTGCTCTCTTCCAACACAGATGCAGGTAAGGTGTAGAATAATTAAATATGAGAATCAAAATATATTCCATCAGCTATAGTTCAGAAAGTGGTGCGTGTGTCCACTGTCCAGTCCACCGCCATTGTTAAAATGCCGGCTGTCTGCGCGTGCGTGCTGCGTGCATGTGTTCAAACAAAAGCTCCACGGGAGATGTTTACATTATCAACGGGGGGTCTGCGAAAAACTTCCACCTTGAGAGCAGGGTCAGAAAAGTATCGGTGTCATCGAGGGGGGCCAGCAGCGTCGTGTAGGCGATAAGCAAAGTCGCAAAGAGAAAGTAGCGGTTACACTCAAAATACGCGCCGTGTAAACTGGCCCTTAGAGTTACGTCAGTGCTGACAGGAGGGTGAGGGTGAGGGTGGGGCTGGGAGGTTTGGTAGACGGGGTGCTCTGCTCTGTTGATGGGGCAGTGCGCCCAGCTTGTATAATGGTAGCGGAAACACTGCATACTTTACACACAGGAGTGTTTCCAGACAGCTCTGAGCACGCACAACTGCTGATATGAGCTTACACATACATTTCAGACATAATAAATAAAAAACTTAGCTACAGTAAAAATAAAAAACAAAATAAATGTTTGATGTATTATTCACATTAATCACATTTCAACACAACGGCGTTAATTTGTCAAAATAAAGAGATCAAAATGTCGAAATGACAGTCCAGTTCACGTTAATAAAATAAATGGATGGATTGTCCTTAGCTGGACAACCAAGAAGGCAGTCCTACTTGAGATTGGAGCAGCAACAACGCACAGGAATGAATTAGCTGAGAAGAGTTTGACTAAGAAACGTGAAGTGTAGGACGCTGACAGAATCAGTGGTGGAGAAAGTACTCAAACACTGTACTCAAGTAAAAGTACAAATAAACAGACAAAAATGTACTCTAAAGTAGGGCTGTGCGATATGACGATATATATCGTGGGGACGATAGAAACGTGTCTATCGTGCTACTTTCCTTCTATCGTCTCTATCGTGATAAATAAGAATAAAAAAATAACTGTCGCAAAGAAGCTTCATATGGTGGTTTTGCGAGATGACGGCGCTGCTTTGTTTGACGCACGCGCGGGTTTGCGACACATGCTTTACGTTGTTAAACTCGAGAGCAACAGAGCCGCAGGCGCATGAAGCCGGTGTCTCAACAAGGAGAAAACAGCTGCACAGGCAGCCCAAGAAGAATAACTTTTACCAAAAAGAGGGGGAAGCTCACCTTGTTAGCTTCCATTATTTCGCTCCGCTGAAACTCGGAGACAAAATGGGTCCAGAGGACACGAACCCAGAGTCCAACCGAGTCCGAACTCGGGTCCAGTTAACCAATACAAAACAGACCAGAGACACAACAGAACCGCAATCAAACGCAACGTTTTCTCTTTTCTGTTTCTTGCTTTGTTTACTCAAACTTCAGAGCGGATTTCTTCTTCGTGAGTTTCATTAGCAGCTGTTGTTTTACCGCCACCTGCAGGAAAAATTTGGACCAAAGTAGAAAAGGAGTTGTTTGTTTGTTTGTTAGTTTATTCATTTTATAATATGAAATACAACAATTAACGTATTCATAATAGAAAAAAATAAAAAATAAAATGAAAGGTAGCAGATGAAGAATAAATCTTATTAAATCTGCTCCTTATTCATCTAATAACAGTTCAAACAATATTTTCTATAATAACAAAATAAGTAAATAACTCAGTCAATTTTCAATTCACATATATCACACATTAAATTAGATTCATTTATATTTTTTTAGCAATTCATTTTTTACCAGTTTCTTAAATACAAGGAATGATTTGGCTTCCTTAACATTTGTCATTAAGTCATTCCATAATCGTACTCCTTGAATTAAGGTAGATCTTAGGTAGATCTAGTTTCTACTTTGGTCCAAATTTCCTTGTTCTTTTTGTTCACATTCTTATAATTGTAACTATCTGTAGTAAAATAATAAAATAAAAAAACTTTGGTCCAAATTTTTCCTGTACACACACACACACACACACATCGTGTTGTATATATCGTGATATATATCGTTATCGTGATATAAAAAAGTCCATATCGTGATATATGATTTTTTCCATATCGCCCAGCCCTACTCTAAAGTAGAAGTACCATATTAATGCTTTTATTTAAGTAAAAGTAAATAAGTACTTGCTTTTAAAAATACTTAAAGTATTAAAGTACGTTGTAAAAGTACTTGCTGAATGTATTACCTAATGCAATGGTCTAGTATCATTAAGTGTACGAACTGTATGTATATATTTTCTGTAATACATTAATAGTGTTGAGTCATTTTAATGAACAAGTGCTGCAGATAATACATGTTTTTATTGTGTTTACTCTGTGACACAGTTCACACTTGGACTTGTGATTCTGTGTGTCAGAATTTCAGGGATGACATACAGAGTTAAATGTCATTAAGCAAAATAACAATGATTTTTACCTTTGAAAGTTTTTATTTAACACAAAGCAAAACCAATGTGTAATTTTAACTGCAGTTAACACATTTAAGTAAAAACTGTCTGTTTGAAAAAAGGAGCATTAGATCTAACAAAGGAACAGGCTCTGGTCATTTCAACTCCAGTTTGTCATCAACTAGTTAAAATACTGTCTAGTCAACCTTGTAATGGGTCAATAGTGAACAATATTTAAACTTCCTAACATAATTTTCAAAACTTGAACCTGAGTGTTAAGACATTTGGAGACATCTCTTGTCTCCTAACATTCCATGAACTGACACATTTTAATATTGCAGCAAGAATTTCTTGTTCAAGTTCAGAAGAAGTTGGTTTTCAAAGTTTTTGAGTCCAGTCTGACTCTTTAGGGAGAGAAAATCTGTCCTGCTGTACTGAACAGTCTTTCAATAGTCTTTCAATAATATTTCAATAAGGCCATGGATGCTGTGTGTCTTCTGGCTGACTCTCTGTGGTGGAATCCATTGTGGATGTGTTAGTGGTGCTGTGGGTGCTCCCAGCTCAATGACGTATATACTAGAATATACATAATTGGTCCAGCTCTTCTTGAAGGCAGGTCTAATGTTACCTGTCCACTTTGCAGTGATTCAATGGACCAACTCTCCTCTCGACATCAGTTACTTTCAAACTAACAACAAATCAAAATACTGCAACGTGAATGTAACTTGTAACTCAACACATTATAGAAATGTAGTGTAGTAGAAAGTACAGATACTTCATGTGAAATGTAGTGGAGTAAAAGTAAAAGTACCCACATTTATTTCTACTTAAGTAAAGTACAGATACATGAAAAATGTACTTAAGTACCGTACAGTAACAAAGTACTTGTACTTAGTTACATCCCACTACTGGGCTCTATTCACACACAATCTGTTGTTGCTCTCTAAAATAATAATTTAATCAAGCATTTACAAATGTAGGTAAATGTTGATGTTTAACAACCCGTCAAAATAGGCTACACCAAAATGCAGGAAATACCATCTACTTTATTCAAAAATGTAAGGGGGAGGAGTGCTGGTACCCACACTTCACTCCACTTCACCCGTTCCCCCCACCCCACTCTGCTCATCCCCCTCCTGCGTTCTGGTTGGCACACTTTTTCTCGTACATTCCCAGATGTTTATGTACCGATAAAACTTACTGTGAAGTGGTTCTCCCACGCCACCCATTGTTTAGACATGGACTGTTTCCCTATACTGTAACCCATTCTGCCAGCTTGGACTGTGAAGTCCCTGTGTGGACACGGTCAGCTGAATACAGTATACCGAACAAACCCAAAGAGTTTTTGCTCATTAACTTGCATGTGGAACGTCACATCTGTAGAGAATTGAAACCTGAATGTTTTCAGCAGTCTAATGTGATGGATATACTCGGTGTTCTCCCGCCTTCTGTAATTCTGGTTTAATAAGTCAACTCCAGCATGCTTTCATTTCCCTCCATCCATCCATCCCCTCTCAGTGTCTCTCAGAGTTTTCCCTCCTCCCTCTCCATCTGGTACCTCTCTCCTTTATTAGGCTGTGCTGCTTGTATCAGTGGAGTGATCACACGTGGTGCGGGGGACACATAAAGATGTGCTCCCACTGGCAGCAGCTGCTGATACCAGCTGAAAACCTCAGCAGTTTCTTCCTGCTGCTCGGCTGTTTCTCTGCAGCCCTGGGTGCAGCGGAGCAGCCAGCCACCCTCCTCTCCACCTCACCATCACCGTCAGCATTCTCACACATTCTTCCTGCTGTAGGCCCGAGGGCTTTATGTGCTTTAAATGAGAATCATCGTAGTTTATGTTTCAGTCAGGTTTACAGATATTGAGCTGAATTAGGTGTGGTAATTGATGAAAGTCATTCATGTTCAGTCATTATTCTGATGTCCTGTTTAAAGGACAACACCCACCGTGACAGTAACAATTCACCATATTGGACAATTACTGTAGTAGAATATGATGTCTATTTTCATTTTTGCATTTGGGCCAGGCGAGTGTAAAAAAACAAAACAAAAAAAACAACGGAGTCCCGGAAACATCCGGAAACCCGGCCGAAGATTGCCGAAGTCCGGAGTGACGTAAATACAGGCTCCACTCAGAAGGCAGGAGTGAGTTCGCGATGGAGGCTTATGAGAGTGAGAGTTAAAACTGCAGTTAAACTCGTGTCCTACGTGGCTGCAGAGGTTCTAAATATTTCCTGGTGGGCTGTGGGTTCAGGACCAGCGCTCCCTGTTTTTTTTTTTTTTTTTAGAACTTTTTAATAAGCCGCTAACCCGCTGCATCTGTCGCGGACACACCGCGCGGGCAAGCAACACACACAGAGTGGACCTCACGTCACGCGCGCGGGTAAATTAAATAGAGCAAAAGTCTTACCCGCAAAACCTCCCGATTTCTCATGTCGAGGTGCGAGCCTTCTTGGTCGGTCCACTTTATAAATCCATTATGAATTCTTTAGATTTGGGGGAAATAATGAACACTAACGCCATCCTTCGAGGTATTGCAGCAGAGGGCAACACATCGTTTTTATTAGTTGTATTCCTAACTACTCTGGTCAGGAGGGTCTAACAGGAAGCTACGTTCATGCATACTTGTTATAACTCCGCCTGCATTCGAGACGGATACTACAGTGACGTCAATGCCCATATATGGAGAGGGGCAGATTTTCCCGGAGCTGCTGCTAAAATCTGCTATAAAACATGAAATAACACATTTAGCATTATTTCTCTACAATATAAATAAACGCTCCTGTTTTATTATTTAATTAACTACTAAATATTAATGGCGATGCAATTTGAAAACATGGTGGGACATGATATGTGTGAAGTAGCTCAGAGGATCTGACCTCTGGAGCCTGGGCTGATGCGAACACTGTGGGTACTTGGCTCATTTACATGTACAGTACATGTATCTCTTTTACCCCAACAGAAGAACCAGCGAACTATGGGCTCATCAGAACCACCACGGCCAGCTGTTTTTTGTTTTTCTATAAGTAGAGCCTGGTAGACATAAAAATGTTGTCTATCATCGATACCAATATTCATTAATTCATTCAACCTTTATTTATACAGGTTAGTCTCACTGAGTCACGGGGACTCATTTACAAGAGAGATCTGTTTTAAACAAAAAACACAGATGAGGTACATTGTGTACCGTACACACAATAAAAAACATTCATGTAAAAACATACAAAATGAAAAGTATATAAAAGAAGTGAAGAAAATTAAAACAACATGCTACATTATAAAACGGTGTAAGATACTAAAAACAGGAACATGGATATTGGGAGGAGGGGAGAGTGCTGATAACCGATACGATGGCTGAAATTTTCATTTGCTTTGTCCACCCCCAAGAATCTAAGCAAACAGCGAATGGGGCGGGGCTTGTTTATTTAGCGCAGCTGTTAGCAACCATGAAGCTAAGCTAATCAGATTTAATTAGTCCCACAGTAGATTTACAAGACGTGCACTGGTCATAAAACCAGTCTTCCTAACGTGCGTTCACATTTTCTATCCTCCACTATTCACCAAAAAATTATCAAGTGCGCTACAAAAATATAAATTAAACAAAGAAACACCTTCCTGTTCATTGTTTAAACAGCCAGTCATGTATGGTGAACGTCTAGTTAGTATTGACCACAGCATAGTTTATTTTTCTTTGTAGAGAAGTAAAGATTTCAGACAAATAATGCATTTCATGGGCGGCCGTGGCACAGTGGTAGTGGCAGCTGACCCCCAATCGGAAGGTTGGAGGTTCGAATCCCACTTCCCCCCACCATGTGTCGTTGTGTCCCTGGGCAAGACACTTAACCCCAAGTTGCTCCCGGTAGGACTAGATGGCGCCTTGCATGGCAGTCTGCCGCTACCGGAATATGAATGTGTGTATGAATGGGTGGATGGCTGGTACTGTAAAGCGCTTTGGGGCTCCTCACAGGGGGCTGGAAGGTGCTATATAAGTAAGCTCCATTTACCATTTCATTCATTCAACCTTTATTTATACAGGCTAGCCTCGTTGAGCCACGGGGACTCATTTACAAGAGGGACCTGTCTCACTCACACCCAGGGTCAATTTAGAGTTACCAATCAGCCTAACATGGACATTTCATTGAGGACAACAAAAATAATGTTGCTAATATTGATATATTTTACCTCTACAATAGATTTATTGTTCAGGCTAAAGTTTTACAAGGCATTAGGCTACTATGTGAAGGTGCTATATATAAGATTGAGTTTGTTACAGCTCCTTGGACCGATGGTCTTTTAGTAAGTACCGTATTTTCCGGTGTATAGGTCACACCTTTTTATGGTTTTTTTCAAGGCCTGCGACCTATACACCAGTGCGACCTATATATGGCTTGTTATCACTTTCGGCGAAACAAATTTTTAAATCCAGCTCATTTCACAATTACGTTCATTTATTAAGGAAAAGTTCAGCTCAGACACATATTTGCTATAATTTTTATCAAACAAATAATTGTTTTTAAGTGTTAATCTTCTTAAAAGCCTTGCTGTGTGCTCCTGTGGCAGACATTTGCAGCAGAGCTAAACGTAGGTGCGACCTATACACCAGTGCGACCTATCTAGGGATTTTTCCAATCTATTGGTGATAATTGGACAATGCGACCTATACACCGGTGCGACCTATACACCAGAAAATACGGTACATGTCTATTTTGGTGTTATATCTTCCCCCACCCCACCGGTGATAACTCCACCAGTCACCAGTGATGAGCTTCCTTCTTTGGGTGCTCGGGCTCAGACTTTGCATCTTTGGGTCACCCAAGAGGATCTGGAGTGCACCCTTGGGGGGAGTGAAGTTTGTGTTTTCTACCTAGACCTGTTGCCTTTCCAACCAGATGAAAGACAAGAGGCAGAAAATGGATAGATGTTTTAATGGGACTCGAACCGACAACCTGCAGCTATCAACTTTTTACACCTGAGGCAACTGCATTGGATTTTGAAGGTGGGGTTGACCACGTATCTCAAATTACAGGAGACATGCATTTAGATTTTTCCAGCCTGGAAAGTTTAATTTTTGAGCATAAATGAAACAATGCCTTTAAACTTGTAAATATAGTTTTGAGAGATTAGACTAAATTTGAATGTACCGACATTACACTAACACAGTGCATTAAATGTGACTCCAGTGGCTCCTGCATGAGCCTCATCAGAAAAATGAGAAAATGTGTGTGAGCCCCTTTTTTTTATTTA
>JBBPBX010095138.1:0-13252 GCA_038048925.1 Garcialebias charrua
CAGAACAAGTACGAATTAAGACTGATTTTCATGCTATTGCTGGACTGCCAAACACCATCGGAGCAATAGATTATTATATCTGATTCGAAATATAACCTGCAGAATGTGGTTGCGCGATGACCAGGAGGAGCGCGCATGACACATTTGTGCTGCAAAACATGTTGGCACGCGTCTTGCAGCGTGGCATTTACAGTATTGTCCATCCATCTCGCAGACTATTGACCACCTCCTGTCCGTGCTGCGGCGAGACGTTTGTTTGAAGCCATTTTCAGATCAAACCATTTATTCTTGATTTCTGATACTGTACGACCCACGGGACACACAGCATATGCACTACAATATTAATATGAAGTTAACTGTAGTTTCGAGACATTTTAAAATGCTTCTGTTCAAAAACACATCCGACACTTGCGGGGGGGTGGGGGGTAGCGGTGCGCTCTTCTGAATAAGTGAAACTATAATGTAACACAGTACACTAAAATTAAAGATATTTGACCATCCGACACTTGCGGGGGGTGGGGGGTGGGGGGCAGCGGTGCGCCACAGCTCTTCTGAATAAGTGAAACTATAATGTAACACAGTACACTAAAATTAGAGATATTTGACCATCCGACACTTGCGGGGGGGTGGGGGGGGGGGGGCAGCGGTGCGCCACGGCTCTTCTGAATAAGTGAAACTACACAGTTGTTTACACTAACATTAAAAATATTTGACCATCCGACACCTGCGGGGGGGGTGGCGGTGCGCCACAGCGCGACGATGAGAGCAGATCTCCGAACGCCTTTTACTTCTTGAGTTTGAATGAATGGACACTTCCTGCTGTCAGAAGGCAGGAAGCGTGGCCTTATATGGTGTCTTGAGGGGTGGAGATTATGTAAATTACCTTCCCGCGAGCACGCGCAGGTGAGTAGAGCAGGTGGGATCCATCAACTTTAAGCAGCCCGTTTACACGCTTTTCCTGTGGATAGAAGACTTTGTTGGATCTGACGTGGCATGTTCGTACGAACGCTTCGTACGAACAAAAGTAGGAGAAATTTAGGATAAGAATACGAACATTTTCGTGCATGAGGGCCATTGTTATTATTATTTGGTGTTTTGAACCATTTTGGTATGGCTTCTTCAGATGAGTTGACGGGAGAGAGGGCGGGCCCCAGAGGCCATCTTATCACCAGCAAATTGTTTTTTTCCCACTATGGGAATGTGCTGCTCGTGGGACTCAGTTTGTTGGTGGCTCCTCAGCTTAAAGAATGACTCACCCCGCCGTCAAAAGATAGCCCCGCCCCCATACCAGATTCAAATACTGCCTCAAAATGGGTGTGTCGAGAGACAAGGAGGGGAGGAGTTGGGGGGGTTATGCTGCGTTCACGCCCCCTCTAGCAACAAACTAAAACAAACTAAAACTCTAGCAAACAACCTAAAACAAGCAACAACAAAGAATAATTATGTAGATGTATTTTTCTATTCTCACCCGATCTATCCAAAACAAAAGGCTTGAAAAAAAAGAAAATAATACAAGGTATGCCGTGACCGGGGATCGAACCTGGGTCTTCCGGATCCCAAACCTGCACTTCCACCACTGCCCAAACTTGGCATTCATGCATCACTCGTCCATCGCACAATAAGAAAACAAATACAACCAAATAGTTTTGATGAAGTGAAAAGTATTCTTAAAATAAATAAGTTAAAATATACAAATAAGTGACATTCCAAAAACGATAATATGCGTTGTTAAAGTACTTTTCTGGAGTGCAATCTACCACTTCCATATAAGGTATGAACTGCAGTGAGGACCTTCTCATCTCTGCAGGGGATTGGCTCTGCTTGAACCACTTTTGTGACGTCAGAGTGAGAAAACACGTCACAGTGAGAATCCTAGACCAATAAGAAAATTAAGGTGCAATTCCTCTGTTCAACCCATAGGGTTACCGTAAACACGTTTTTAGACCAAATATTGCCGATTTAAACTAATACGCACATATGAAAATTAACACAGACATAGTGCTATACAACATTTTAGACTCATTCTAGGGAGTTTATCAGCTAAAAAAAGTTAATTTTGAGGTGAGTTACACTTTAAAGAAGTCCTTTGGATGAAGGATGAAACATCTAAGCAAAAATGGAAACCGTCCAGATGACCTGATGGAACATTTTTGGATTTTTTTACCTGGATTGTTGAGCATGAACTTTGGTCCTGCGCAGATTTTTGTCAGTAGGAGCACATTTTAACTGACCATTGACCAAAAAAAAAGTTTAAATCATTTCATGTGGACCAGTTTCTTTAAGGGAGAAAAGTTTTGTCTCCCATCTGGAAGACTTCATCAGTCTGTGGGCTGCCAACCAGATCTGTCCCATAAGTAGCCTTCAGTGCTGTGTTTCAAGCCAACCTCCTGTTGGAATCTCAGAAGCTTTTAACACATGTAAAAGGACCCATCTGTCCAAAACAATCAATCATCATGATTAGCAATCAACTGACTGTTTGAACTGATGAGAGTCAAAAGTCAAAATGTGAAACTTTATTATTTGGTTCTGTCTTATTTTAGTTTTCAGAGCGACTTCTCGAAAGACAAGACGTCTTTGGTCAAGAGTGTTTCAGATACAGATGCCAAACTTCTGGCCGTCCTCCCCAAGGGTGTGTGTGACAATAATAAAACAGAATAAATAAGTGTTTTATTGTTTTTGTGGCATTTTGATGACTAAAGCATTTTTGTTTTGGTTTTTAGTGTCAGAACTGAAACAATTCTTTGAAAGAGGTGTAACCGAGGATTCTGGGATGAACAGGTGGGTTTAGATTCGACACCTGTAATTTTGGGGTTTTCCGCTGCTAACGCTGAATTTTGTCTTTGACAGGAAGGAGAGGATAGCCCGGCGACTTGATGGGATTGAAAGTGAAGCGCCGCCCGCTCTGGTGCCAGGGGGGTTTGTGTCTAACAGGATGCTGGAGGAGGATCCACCGCGGTACACTCGCGCCTCAGATCCCTGTGAACCTCGAGTGACGGGTAAGCCTTACGCGATGCACTGTAAAAAAAAAAAAAATTTTTTATCAAAGTTAAAATGTGTCGTCTTGTAATACTTTTATATCGATGCATTTTGAGCATGTTAAATCAAGCACACTCTCCATTTGCTCTATAGTCTTGTGTGATTTCTTGGTATAATTAAAAGCTTGACGTTCCTTGAAGATTGCACTTTTCCCGACACTTTTTATGATAATATTTTTTAAATTAAGACTTTTATCAATCAATCAATCAATCAATCAATCAATTTTATTTATAAAGCACCCTTCATACTAAAAGCAGCTCAAAGTGCTGTACAGAATTATAAAACAATAAACTCACAAAATTAAAGCAAACGACACACACAAAATAAATAAATAAAATTAAATACAGTAGTATTGGATAGAGATGAACCAGTTCAGGAAATGCAGTTAAAAAGATGGGTCTTGAGCCTGCTCTTAAAAACAACAACATTCTCTGCAGCCCTCAGGTTCTCCGGCAGACTATTCCACAGACGGGGCCCATAGAACTGGAAAGAAGCCTCACCATAAGTGTGAGTTCTGACTTTTGGAACTGTTAGTAGTCCAGTACCAGAGGACCTTAATGTCCGCGGGGGTTCATAGGGCAATAGCAGCTCTGCAAGATAAGATGGTGCGAGACCATTGAGACATTTAAAAACCACTAAAAGAATCTTAAAATCAATCCTGAGGCGCACAGGGAGCCAATGCAATGATTTTAAAACGGGTGTAATATGAGCCTGCCTTCTGGTCTTGGTTAGCACACGAGCAGCAGAGTTTTGTAACAGCTGAAGGCTGGACAAATTTTTCTTAGGGAGACCAGAAAGCAGTGAATTACAGTAGTCTAAACGACTAGAAATAAAAGCATGCATCAAAGTCTCAGTATTGGTCAGAGAAAGAAGAGGGCGGACTCTGGCTATATTTTTTAGATGATAAAATCCTGTTTTGACTATTTGTTTAATATGAGGAATAAAAGTAAGCTCAGAGTCAAAAATAACTCCCAGGCTTCTTACTTTTTTAGAAGGTTGTAAAGACAGAGATTGTAATTTCTGAAATGCATTTTCTTTTTGAACCTCAGGTCCAATGATTAAAACTTCAGTTTTGTCCTGGTTTAGCTGGAGAAAGTTCTGTGCCATCCAGGACTTTATGTCTGTAATGCAATTAAAAAGTGCAGTGATTGGCTGGGGGTCATCATGAGATAATGAGATGTATAGCTGTGTGTCATCAGCATAACTATGGAAACTTATCCCATGGCTCCTGATGACTTCACCAAGCGGCAGCATGTACAAATTAAAAAGTAGGGGGCCTAAAATAGAGCCTTGGGGTACACCATAGTTAGCTTCATGGATCTGTGAGGAGCATGTATCCATACTTACCATAAATGTTCTATCTGTGAGATAGGAGCTGAACCACAGAAGAACAGTACCAGAAAGACCGACCAGGTGTTGTAATCTATTTAAAAGAATTTGATGATCTACTGTATCAAAGGCTGCGCTCAGATCCAATAGAACAAGGACTGAGAGCTTGTGTGAATCCAGATTACACCTTAAATACACCTTTTAGGTTGTTTAATAAGAATTAGGCATGCGAATCTCTCAGTGTCTGGAGAATCAATTCGATTCCGATTTTTGGTGTCACGATTCGATCCAAAATTGATTTTTCGATTCAGAAACGATTTTTGATTCAGAAGCGATTTTTCTATTAAAATGGTCATAAATTTAGTTTCAATTTTGTAACTGACAAGCTGAAAAGAATAAACAACAATGTAAACAAATGGAACATTTATTTAAAACAATAATTTTAGGTTCCTTATTGTATCAAATTTTTTGCATCGTTTGATATTTATACCAAAAAAAGGAACAAATAATACAGGAATGCATTAAATTATGTAACTTAAATAACCAGTATTAGGTTAGCGTTTTGCTCTGTTACTTATAGAACATTATTGTTTGAATTGATTGTTTGAAATTGTTTTGTTTTTGAAAAAAAGGGGCAGATAAAATAAGATTTCTTCTTCTTTCTGCCACCTTTCATTTTATGTATTCTTTCATATACTATGAGATATGGTTTTATTTTCTTTATCTTTTGGGTTTTAATGTAAAAAAAAAATGATTTTAGGGCTTTTAGAATCGATTCTGAATCGCCAGGACTAAGAATCTAGATTCTTTAAAATATGGATTTTTTTCCTGCACCCCTAATAAGAATAAATTTGTTAATGTAGAGAAATTACAAACAGCCTTTTGATCAAATATTGAAAACATTGACATTATAAACAACCTTATGTGATATTGCCAGATCTTGTGTGATCTTTTAAAGCTTAAAGTATTAAAATATTATTCTCAGCAATAACAAAATCTTTTTTTTTTTTTGCTTAATCCACGTTAAACTGATAGAGTTAGCCATTTCAGGTTTTCTGAAGTCAACTGGCTGCGCCGATTATCTTAGATTGGATTGAATCGAAACATTAATCGGTTGTAGATGCACAACCAATAAAGACTTTCTGAACGTTTCATTAAAAACTGTTGAGTGATTTATGGGATATTTTTCTAACAGTCGCACACAGTTAATATTATAGTTTAAAGCAAAATTATTTCACGTTACATATATAATGCTTAGTGTATGTGTCTGGGATGATGCTGAGCAACCACCACACTAACTTTAGCTCAATATCTGTGAAATTAACAGAGTTGCAGCTATTTTTGTGAAATGTCAGCTGTGGGGGCTAGCTTGAATCATGTTGACCTCAAAAGCCAGTTGGTTGTAGATTTACTTGCTTTTATTACTTTCTGAGAGTTTCAACAAAATTAGTTTGGTGGTTCCAGAGATATTTTGCTAACACTAATAAACACAACTTATTATTGTTCACCTTTTGCCTTTCAGCAGCAGGTGATGCTTATTGCTTAAAGTTTAATATTATTTAATTATTCCACTGTTTACCACAGTGGGGCGCTACAGTCGAGAAGACGTGGAGCCACCACAGAAGAAAGTCCTGGTTCCCGGCAGGTCACCTCAGGTCAAAGGCCGTGTCGGTAACAGTCGTTCAGAGCCAGTTGTAGTCTACGTTGATCCAGTAACATTAACCACCGCCTCGACGCCCACATCCGGCCCCGCAGAGTCCGCCGGCCTCACATCCAAGGCTGAACGCATCGCTCGCTATAAAGCTGAGCGCCGCCGCCAACTGTCAGAACGTTACGGCATCCTCCTGGATCAGGAGGTGGACACAGATTACACACCTCGCTACCGGTCCAAACGGGACGCAGACGCCTCCGAGCGACAAACCGCTGCCAGGCGAGACAAAGACGGAACAGAGACACAAGTACCGGGACAGGACCCCAGGGTGCCTTACCGCTCTGGAGTGGGCAGGGTTTACATGACGACACACCCAGATTCTGCACCTGCTGACACAGTGAGCCCCGCCCACTCAAACCAAGCCCCTCCCACAGCTCCAGAAAGACCTAGCAGATTCTCGGAGCGGGAGAGAGCAATGAACATGGAGAACTATCGCCGAGGAGGAGCTCAGGAGCGATCAGTCACATCTAGAGCTCGGATGCAGGAGGAGCATCAGCATCAGCCCCAACAGAAACAGCACACGCCCCCCCAGGATCCAAGCCCCGCCTCCACCAGCGACTACAGCATAGCCGCAGTGCCAAGCTCTCCACGCAGCGCCCGACGAGCATCTCTACCGTCCACACGCTACGGCATCTCACCAGGAGATTTGTTCATAGAGCAGCAGGCCCAGAGCATCCTCAACAGGCAGGGGTGAGTGTGTAAAATCTGCACTGGAACACTTTCAAATATACAAAAACAGCATTTATTACGTTCTTATTCTTATTATTGTTTTTAATTTTTACTGTCCATGTAGGTATTTCTTATAAAACTAGCAAACACGATACAAAACCCTTTTCAACACCAATTTCGATAAAAGTTGGGACGTCTAAAGTATATATTTTTTAAAAATCAATGATTTGCAAATCTCATAAATCCAGATTTCATTCACAATGGAACATAGTAAACTTATACTGTACAGTGGTGAAACTAAGAATTTGTGCCATTGTTGGGGTAAAAATAATATAACATTTTATTTGAAGGCAACACGAGCAAAAAAGTTGGTCCAGCTCCACGTTCGCCACAGTGAAGCATCCCCTCTTATTTTAACAACTGTTCATACAATTCTAGAATTGCACCATTCAAGGTGGCTTCATATTGAGTAGCTCTATGAGATTTTGCATTTGCAAACTTTAATTACTCTTTTTTTAAAATGTAAATCACGTTTTTTGGATGATTGTTTCCTCTGGTATCAGATGCTGTGCAGCTGGAAGGATTTTTACTGATACCTTTTTACTTTTGGACATGCGTTATGAAGTGTATCCACGAAAAAAATATAGTTTTCTACAACTGGGAGCTGCTGATTAACATCTCAACAGCTCAAACGATACCTCAATTGCGGCTCCAAATCCCAAATGAGTTGAAAAAGAGGTGCCGTGGATGCATTCCCGTCTACCTGGAGACGGCGCTTGAGTTCCTGACTGCCGAGATCTTGGATCTAGCGGGAAACACGGCTCATGACAGCGGGAGGACCAAGCTCTTCCCCTGGCACCTGCAGTTAAGTCCACAATGATGAGGCAACTGCTGAGAGAAATGGCCATCGCTTGGGGAAGAGTTCTGCCCGGCATTTGGGCAGTCCTGCTGCCCAAGAGGACTGAGATGTCTGCTAGGTCTGGGTGGGCATCTGCAGGCAGTCTCTTCAGCTCTGCTGTGGGATGGACCGCTACAAGAGATCCTTCCTGCCCACATCCATCAGCATCAATAACATCTCTTATTGAAACCAGGATGATGAGCTACAACAACAATTAATTTCCCTTTGGGATTAATAAAATATTTTTGAATTGAACTGAATTGAAATGTCCCTCACCAGTTTATTTCAGAAGACACAAAGCTCATTATTTCCTAGAAGAATCTAAAACGTTGACTTATGTGATCACAGAACGGTTTTGTACCTTTTCGCTGTTCATTTTTTTTTAAATATGAGCTCTGGTCCAGAGAAGACAACGGTGTTCACATGTGGCTTCTTTTCTGCCTGATAGAGCTTTAATCAGCATGGTGAGCTGTGTTTACAGACAGTGATTTGTGGAGGTGTTCCTGAGCCCATGCAGTGATGTTCAGAAGAATTTAACCTCTTCGTGCTTTGAGCTCAGAGATTCCTCCAGATTATTCAAACCTTTTTGAGTTATTATGAACTGTCTGTAGATTATGAGATTTTTAACATCTTCCTAGTTTTCTATTGAGAAACAATAATCTGAAATGGTTCCACTATTTTCATATGCAGTTTTTCACAGCCTGATGAACCTCTGCCCATTTTTACTCCTAAGAGATTTTTCCTCTCTAAAATATTCTTTTTATACACAGTCTGCTTATTCATGGCACTTCTTCAACCTTTTGTTGTCCAATTTCAGCTTGTTAGAGCTCTGTTGCTGCTCAGAAATGGAAAAACATCTTGATGCTTTAATTTTTCCCCATAAAACATTTGAAGTGTTCATTGTGTTCCACTGCAAATGGGTTTCTGGAAATTGCAGCTCATTAAATCAAGTTTTTATTCACATTTTACACAATGTTGAATCGTTTTCAGGCCCGTTCTTCTCTTTTTTAGCTGCACGTGTTTCCTGTTGTGTCTTACAAAGAAACGTTTGTTCTTTTTGGTTTGCTTAATTCTATATTTGTATTCAAAGAGAATCTCAATCAAACTTGCTTTCATGAGACTCACTATTGTAATTCTCGGACTACAGAATGCTCTAAGCCGCAAATACAGGAAGTCCTCGACTTACGCCGTTCCATTCCTACGCCCATTCGTATGTCGAAAATCGTTGTAAGTCAGAAAAAACATACACACTGGCCGACACCTATACACATACATGAACGGTACTGTACTGTTACCAAGCACTTCGCCTATCCTAACACAGTACCCTACATAATTATCAAAAAACACATACAGTACATTTGGAGCCATAATGAAGGAAAAAAGAGTTAATTTCTTACTGGGAGCTGGTGAATTCTTCCTCCGGCTGTTAGCATGTTAGCTCGTTGCACGTCCGAGCTCTGCAGCTTCCTGCTGCTTCACGCGGTCCAAACTGTTTACAGTAAGGCCTGTTAGCATGTTAGCTCCATACATTTGGAGCCATAATGAAGGGAAAAAGAGTTAATAACTTACTGGGAGCTGGTGAAGCCGTTCCTCCGCATTTTAGCATGTTAGCTCGGGGTCCCACGAACATCTTAGGCCGCCAAGCCATTCCTCCGTGTTTTAGCATGTTAGCTTGGGGTCCCACGAACATCCGAGGCCGCCAAGCCGTTCCTCCGCGTTTTAGCATGTTAGCTCGGGGTCCCACAAACATCCGAGGCCGCCAAGCCGTTCCTCCGCCTGAGACGTCCACAGAGTTCACAGAGCGTTTCCAGCTCATGTATCCGAGCGAGGCAACATCTGATCAGACACACGGTCCGTCCAAAGCCGGCTGTCGAGCCAGAGCTAACCGAAGCTAACCGAAAACTGCCGGGCACTGCCAAAAACTGCCGGACACTGCCAAAAACTGCCGGAAACTGCGTAAATCGGCTTCTAAATAATAATAACAATAATAATAATAATACTTTATTTTTAAAGCCATTTAAAACAACCAAAGCTGAAACAAAGTGCTGTACACATAAAATCAAGAACATTTAAACACATAAAATAAGATCTTTCAATTATTATTATTTTTTTTTTTTAAATGAGATGTGTGACGTAACTCCGAAACGTCGTAAGTAGAGGACTACCTGTACTATATACAAGATAAATCATAATTTTGTACATACTTTGTAAATAAAACTCTCTGGTAATTATTTAAAATTTGTTCCAAAGTTTGATGCATAAAATAATTGGCCATTTTATTGTGGAATAAGTAGGAGTTGTACAATTATACCTGTTGTAGTTTTCCGAACGACTTTTTTTCACTCGATCATTGGACTTTTAATCTCCACAATCCTGAGACTGTTTCAGACTGATCTTCACACAGAAATCCACTTTAGGAAGCTCATTAGGGAAAGGTTAAGTTGCTGGGTGGTGAGGTTAAAATAAGACACAATCTCCATTTGATTCAAGTGATATTCATTCAACCTTTATTTAGACAGATTACTGATTTACAAACAGTTGGGTTATTACCTAAATTTTGTTACAGTGTTGACAGTCCTACTACATAAACTGAGATTATCAGTAAACTTGTCAGATTGATTCAAATAAAGGATTATGAGTTGGCGAATCAGAATGAAGTATAACACTGTACTGCAATCTAAACTCTGCAAATATTCCAGCCAAAAAAAAAAAAATGCATCTCTGAGAAAAGTTGAGTAAACAAGCCGATGTATCTGTGGTGAGATGTTGGTAAGTTTCCCTCGGGGTCTCACCTTGTCGTCCTGTAGCCTGACCGCCTTGTCCCAGAGCGACTGGCCCCAGAAAGCTGAGAGAAGATTAAAACAAAGCAAAAATAAAAACTAGAAATAAGAATAATAAATTTCACACTGGGGCGATCTGTAACTGTCATTTCCAGATAAACACGCTTGAGAAACGTTAGATTTCTCTTGTTTTGTTCTTCTGGTCAACAGTTTGTTGAAAAGTTGTTGTTTTTTTCAGTGGGAATATAAAATATGTTAGTTGATAACATGTTTATGCTCAGCAGCTGTAGTAATTAATTGAATACAGTGAATAAAAGTTAAAACATTCTAAAAGTTGATGTTTCTTTACATATTTTGCAGCATTGTTTGTGGGTTTGCGAGGGGGGGCCTCGGCTAGAAGCTAATGCAGTTTGTGGGGGGCATGGCATGAAAAAGTTTGGGAACCCCAACAAGAATATCAATGCATACCTGACCTGTCTGAAGTCTCTGGGTGGTGTCCTGAAAGGGGTGCCATCTGGGTGTTCCCTCGTCGTGCTGCATGACTTCAGTGACCATGTGGGCAATAACAGAGTTCTGTGGAGAGGGGTGATTGAGAGGAACGTCTTCCCTGATCTGAACCCAGATGGTGTTTGCTTATTGGACTTCTGTGCTAGGTATGGGTAGTCCATAATGCCTACCATGTTTGAGCACAGGGTGGTTTATAAGTGTATGTTGTACCAGGTTAATTTAGGCCAAAGGTCAATGATCGATTTGTAATTGTGTTGTCGGTTATGTCGCCCTACGTCTTGGACACAATGGTGAAGAGGCAGAGGTGGGGGAGGCTGCCGGACAGATCTGGTAAACCCAAACTTACAGTGAAGGTGAACTGGGAACATCTGATGGAGCCCCCTGTCTGTGCAACCTTCAACTCACACCTCCGGGAAAGTTTTTCACATGTCCCGGGGGAGATCGGGGTCATGGAATCTGGATGGGCCATGTTCAAGGCCTTTATTGCAGATGCAGCTTGGAGCTGTTGCCTGAAGGTCATCAGTGCCTGTCACGTCTGCAACCAAAGGACCTGCTGGTGGACACCAGTGGTGATGGAGGCTGTTGAATTGAAGAAGGAGGCCTTCAGGACTTGGCTGTCCCGGAGGACTCCTGAAGCAGCTGACAGTTGCAAGGTGGACAGAAGGATGGTAGCTTAGGTGATAAATGTAAAAGCTTGGTGTCTAAAACTGCTGAAAGGTTTTAGAGTTGACAGGGTGACAACATTCCTCTGCTCCAGACCCTGACCCGGGCGGTCGTCAACCCACTCAGCACTTGTTAGCAAAGCTACACTCACATGGCCCTCTTTTCAAATCCTGCCCATTATCAGTGTTTTGTATCTTATAAACAATGTGGCTGCACAGAGCAAACATTTACAACTCAATTCAGTTCATTTATGAAGTTTCAATTCACACACGTCATCTGCGGAGAGTGACTGGGTCCAATTCTGACTGTTAAACCTGATTCTGCCAGGTTTGTTAGTACGTCAGAACCCCAAGACCCAGTCTGACTCCAGAAGCTTGAAAGAATGACTTGAATTTATTAATTATAAAAGGAAAAACAAAACACTGATACGGCAGCAAAAACTTACAGAAGAAACTCGAGGAGGATCATCAGGAAAATGAGGAGTACTGAACTTGTGGCATAGAAACCACTGCTGGAGATGGAAAAAGACTGGATACATAGAGCTAAGCTGATGTGGTACTGGAGAGACCTGAACTGATTATAGACTGGGAACAGGTGAGAGAAAGCTCTGACGTGGTGAGAACAACAGAACTGAACACTAAAATACAAAGATAGAAGAAAAAACATAACCAAAAGGGGGGAAAAAATCCAACAAGTGACTAAAATATATTTGTATAAATAAATTCTTACTGATTCAAACCAAGTACTGACAGTTCATGTAAATGAGTCCTCGAGGCTCAGTGAGATTAACCTGACGAAATAAAGGTTGAATGAAAAAAATCTTGAATATCTGCTAATTTGAGTACTATGTAGTTTTGGGGATTTGGACAAGCTAAATTGTTATTTGGTGGTGTATGAAAAATGTAAAGCAATGATCAAATATGAACTACAAATCAGTTTTCACATTGATTCTGTTGATTTTGTTTGCCTACTTTGCCTGAATTATTACCAATCATGTAGTTTTTATGTTGAAATACTTTTAACAACAAGAAAAATAAAAAATTATAATTCATAACATAACAATAATCATAATGAGCAAGTTGATTTTCAGTGATAAAATTTGTAAAGGATGACACTGAAACTGTAATTTTGTGGCAAGGAAAACGTGGAGTGGACTTCAGTCTGCTGAAACCGGTTCAAAAGGCTCCTACACCAACTGGCATTAAAATAGAACTTTTCAATGTACAATCACTATCCAATAAATCATGTCTAATTCATGATCACATTCTGGAGAAAAACTTGGACCTCATGTGCCTCACAGAAAATTGGCATCAACCAGACGTGTTCAGTTTTCTGAATGAAGCTTGTCCGTCTGGATACAGTTATCTGCAGAGAGCCCGCAGCACTGGTCGTGGTGGTGGTCTGGCTGTAATCTACCGCAGTAATTTAAAATTGTCACATCTGTCTTCTCATAATTTTTCTTCTTTTGAATGTTTGGCCTTCAACTTCAAAGCCCCACTCCTGATGAACGTCATATTGATTTATAGACCTTCCAAACTGCATGTTTCATTTAACTCAGAAATGCATGACCTCCTCACTTTTTTCTGCACCTCCCCTGTAAAAACTATTTTTCTTGGCGATCTAAATATCCACATGGACAATTCCTCTTCCCCTCTGGCT